>PITA01004381.1:54118-124461 GCA_004023965.1 Spilogale gracilis
GTACATATATACAATGGAATACTATGCCTCCATCAGAAAGGATGAATATCCAACTTTTGTAGCAACATGGACTGGACTGGAAGAGATTATGCTGAGTGAAATAAGCCAAGAAGAGAAAGTCAAGTATCACATGGTTTCACTTACTTGCGGTGCATGAGGGGTAACCTGGAGGACAGTGGGAGAAGGAAAGTAAATGGGATCTAGGGTAATCCAGGGAGGTAAACGAAACAACAGAGACTTTGGACACAGAAACAAACTGAGGAACTTGGAGGGAGGGGGGTAGAGGAATGGGAGAGCCTGGTGGTGGGTACTGAGGACACCTAAAGCGTGGAGCACTGGGTGTGGGGAATGGGGAATGAATCTTGGAACACTGGAAAAAAAAATTAAGTAACAATAAATAAATAAAAATAAATAAATAAATAAAAAGCCATTCCGCTCTTACTGATCACTGTCAATTTCCAACAGAACAAATTTCGTGTGTGTGTTTCATTTTTGATTCTATATAGAAACTATTAAAATTTGTGAATAATTAATCTCATTAGTGATATTTTAAATTTTTAAACCACCATTAAGGCAAGGATCTCCAGGGAAACTGGATTATTTATCCATTTTTGTGTTTCTTTATTGCTTATTTGCTTATTTACTTATTTAAAGAAATTGGATCACATGATTATGGAGGTTAAATCCTAAAATCTGCAGATGGCAAGCTGGAGGCCCAGCAGAGACAGGTGTAGGTCTAGCCCAAGTCCAAAAGCTTGAGAACTAGGAGAGCCAATCGTATAAAGTCTCATCTGAAAGCCTTAGTTAGGTTTGAGAGCTAAGAACAGCTGAGGTCTCCCCAGAGGTGCAGAAGCTGAGAAAGACTGATATCCCAGCTCAGCACAACTCTGCAGGAGGAGTTCCCTCTTACTGGAAAGAGTTAGCATTTTTGGTTCTTCTCAGATCTTCAACTGATTGGATGAGGGCTACTCACATTAATAAAAACAATTTGCTTTGCTCATTCTACTGATTCCAATATTAATCTCATCCCAAAACCCCTCACAGACATACCCAGAATAATGTCTGGCCAAATACCTGGGTGCCCCATGACCCACTCAAGTCGACACATAAAATTAACCATTAAATTCATTTTTATTTTCTACTTTCATTTCTAGAACTATTTAAACATTCTTACCAATATTGCCTAATATCTGAATACACTTTGCTCTTATTGGACATGATGTGGTTAATATCATTCATAAAACAACTGTAAGTGCAATATAAACACAGTACACTGGAGACACAAAGAAACGGCCTGCTGCTTATATTAAAATAGCCCATCATCACTATGCAGAACATGGTCAATGCTGGGCAGTCAATGTTCTTTTGCTCTGTTGTACCTTTACACATCAATAAAAATTTGTAAGTTAAAAGTTATTAAGGAGAGTGGCTTTTTTTGCATAGTACCAATTCAATTGGAAATAAATGAAAAATCCATTCAAACAGTAAAGCATTTTTATTATACATGGTAGTGCAGCAAAGTGTTTAGTTAATAGACTATTTGGCATCAAGTAGACTGATCCTAAATCAAAAGAGAATGGGATTTTCTTGAGGTGGAAAGGATTTCAAATAATCAATAGCAAAGGCAAGTATGTACGACGTATCTATAATGTGTAAAGTGCCAGATTTTCCCAAATTAATGCTACAAAACTGAAGATTCCAAATTTGATAGCTAAAAACATGGTCAATGTGTGTATTCTATACTTTAAAACTTTGTGTACCACATCATTTTTTAATCAATATGAATTACAAGTCCTCTTCTTGTGACTTATGATTATAAGAAAGAGAGGTGAGAACACTAATAAGCAGGCTGAAGTGTGCTTGTCTATGTTTTTAAATAATGTAATAATTATAGTAGTACACACCACTTAGTGCTTCTTATGTGCCAGACATAAAGTACTCTGTACATGCTAACTCCTTTATCTTCACAAGCTTAAATAGAGAGTTGGGTAAGCTGTCTGAAGTCACACTGCTAGGAAGCAATAGAAGGATGATTTGTACCCTGCAGCCTGGCTCGAGGCTCACGCTGTTAACCATGATGGCTTGTGGTACAGCAGCAGAGCCTGCCCAAGGATATGATGAGCTAGAAATAAGTTACTGAGGATAACCATACTTCATATGAAAAGAAGCAAAATTAATTTCTGTTACCAATGAAATTAAGTTTGGACAGGTAGGGCACCTGGATTACTCAGTCATTGAGCACCTGCCTTCAGCTCAGGTCGTGACCTTGGAGTCCCAGGACTGAGCCCCGCCTCGGGATCCCTGCTCTGCAGGAAGCCTGCTTCTCCCTCTCTCAATCCCCCCTGCTTGTGTTCCCTCTCTAGCTGAGTTTCTCTCTGTTAAATAAATAAAATCTTAAAAAAAAAAAAGTTTGAGCTGATAAAATGAATTCCTCCTTTCTAGGATACCAAATTACAATGATTTTATTTTTGTTTTGCTTCACATATAGAAAAACATATGAGTTTTGCTGCATCAATTGCTTTCTTTTCAGAACAGTTTTTACCTAAGAAGTAGCATCAGATCAGTGCAACAATCCTGTGAAGCACTCTTCCCACTTTAGAGATAAGAAAACCTGCTTAGAGAAGTTCAAAAACCGATTAAGCCAGAAGTTCATATCTTTTTGTGACTGTAACAGCCTAAACTCTACCACATACCTTACAAATGAGAATTTACCACTGGGTCATACTGCATATAGAATTTTATCTTCAAAATAGATGCATTCCTTGAGACCTATAAACAACCAAAACTGAACCAGGAAGAAATAGAAAACCTGAACAGACCCATAAACCAGTCAGTAGATTGAAGCAGTCATCAAAATCTCCCAACAAACAAGAGCCCAGGGCCAGATGGCTTCTCAGGTGAATTCTACCAAACATTTAAAGAAGAATTACACCTATTCTCCTGAAACTGTTCCAAAAAATAAAAATGGAAGGAAAACTTCCAAACTCATGTTATGAGGCCAGAATTATCTTGATCCCAAAATGAGACAAAGATGCCATCAAAAAGGAGAATTAAAGACCAATATCCCTGATGAACATGGATGTAAAAATTATCACCAAAATATTAGCCAATAGGATCCAACAGAACATTAAAAGAATTATTCACCACAACCAAGTGGGATTTATTCCTGGGCTACAAGGTTGGTTCAACATCCTCAAAGCAATCAATGTGATACAGGACATTAATAAAAGAAAGAACAAGAACCAAATGATACTCTCAATAGATGCATTAAAAAGCACTTGACAAGTACACCACCCTTTCTTGACAAAAACAATGTTGGGATAAAGGATACATACCTTAATATCACCAAAGCCATCTATGAAAAACCCATAGTGAATATCATTCTCAATGGGGGAAAACTGAGAGCTTTTCCCCTAAGATCAGGAACATGGCAAGGATGTCCACTATCACCATGGCCATTCAACATAATACTAGAAGTCTTAGCCTCAGCAATCAGACAACAATAATAAAAAGGCATCCGAATTGGCAAAGAAGTCAAACTCTCACTCTTTGCACATGATATACTTTATGTGGAAAACCCAAAAGACTCCACTCCAAAACTGTTAGAACTGATGCAGGAATTCAGTAAAGTGTCAGGATATAAAAATCAATGCACAGAAATCAGTTGTATTTCTGTTCACCAACAAAACAGAAGAAAGAGAAATTAAGGAGTCAATTCCATTTACAATTGGACCCCAAACCATAAGTACCTAGGAATAAATCTAACCAAAGAGACAAAGAATCTGCACTCAAATAGATGACTCATGAAAGAAATTGAGGAAGACACAAAGAAATGGAAAAACGCTCCATGCTCATGGATTGAAGGAACAAATATTGTGAAATATCCATGCTACCTAGAGCAATCTACACATTTATTGAAATACCTACCAAAATACCATCAACTTTTTTTTTCAAAGAAATGGAACAAATAATCCTAAAATTTATATGGAACCAGAAAAAAAAAAAAAAAAAAAAAAAAAAAAAAAAAAAAAAAAAAAAAAAAAAAAAAAAAAAAAAACAAATAGCCAGAGGAAGGTTGAAAAAGAAAACCAAAGTTGGCAGCATCACAATTCCAGACTTCAAACTCTATTACAAAGCTGTAATCATCAAGACCATATGTTACTGGCACAAAAGCAGATACATAAATCAATGGAACAGAATAGAGAGCCCTGAAATGGACCCTCAACTCTATTCTCGACTAATCTTTGACAATGTGGGAAAGAACATCCAATAGAAAAAAGATAGTCTCTTCAACAATTGGTGTTGGGGGCACCTGGGTGGCTGAGTCATTAAGCGTCTGCTTTCAGCTCAGGTCATGATCCCAGAGTCCCAGGATTGAGCCCAGCACTGGGCTCCCTACTCGGTGGGAAGCCTGCTTCTCCTTCTGCCACTCCCCCTGCTTGTGTTCCCTCTCTAGCTGTGTTTCTCTCTGTCAAATAAATAAACAAAATTGTAAAACAAAACAAAAAACAAATGGTGTTGGGAAAATTGGACAGCCACATGCAGAAAAATGAAATGGAACCATTTCCCTACACCACACACAAAAATAGACCCAAAATGAATGAATCACCTCAGTGTGAGACAAAAAAACCCATCAAAATCCTTGAGAACACAGGCAGCAACCTCTTCCACCTCAGCCATAGCAACCTCTTCCTAGAAACATCGCCAAAGGCAAGAGAAGCAAGAGCAAAAATGAACTACTGGAACTTCATCAAGATCAAAAGCTTTTGCACAGCAAAGCAAACAGTCAACAAAACCAAAAGACAACCGACAGAATAAGAGAAGATATTTGCAAACAATATATCAGATAAAGGGCTAGTATCCAAAATCTATAAAGAACTTACCAAACTCAGTATTAAAGAACAAATAATCCAATCAAGAAATGGGCAGAAAACATGAACAGACATTTCTCCAAAGACATCCAAATGGCCAACAGACATATGAAAAAGTGCTCAATATCACTCACCATCAGGGAAATCCAAATCAAAACCACAGTGAGATACCACCTCATGCAGTCAGAATGGCTAAAATAAACCAGTCAGGAAATGACAGGTGTTGGCAAGGATGTGGAGAAAAGGAAAGCCTCCTACACTGCAGGTGGGAATGCAAGCTGGTGCAGCCACTCTGGAGGTTCAGTATGGAGGTTCCTCAAAAAAGTTGAAAATAGAGCTATCCTATGACCCAGCAATTGCACTTATTTATCCTAACAATACAAATGAAGTGATCCAAAGGGGCACATGTACCCAAATGTTTATAGCAGCAAGGTCTACAACAGCCAAGCTATAGAAAGAGCCTAGATGTCCATCAACAGATGAATGGATAAAGAAGATATGGGGAGTGGGGTGGTGTGTGTGTGTGTGTGTGTGTGTGTGTGTGTGTGTGATACTATGCAGCCATCAAAAAACCCCCAAATCTTGCCATTTGCAAGGACATGGACGGAACTGGAGGGTATTATGCTGAGCGAAATAAGTCAATCAGAGAAAGACAATTACCATATTAGCTCACTGACATGAGGAATTTGAGAAATAAGAGAATCATAGAGGAAGAGAGGGAAAAATGAAACATGATGAAACCAGAAAGGGAGACAAACCATAAGAGACTCTCAATCTCAGGAAACAAAGTCACGGTTGCTGGAGGGAGGAGGATGGGAGGGATGGGGTGGCTAGGTGATGGACATTAGAGAGGGTATATGCTCTGGTGAGGAAAAATAAATAAGAATTTTATCTTCAATATCCTGAAAACATAAACATATTTAATTAACTAAACTTTTAAATATAAAAATGGAAACTCTAAAAAGAGAAACCAAGATCAGGAAAGAAATATAAGTAACAAAACTCAGGAAAGAGAGGATATACAACCACTTGAGGCTAAAGACAAAGGGAGCAATTAAAAAAATATAAATAAATAAATTTTAAAAAGAGATCACAGACAGTCAGTAGGGTTTATCCAATATAATTATTATAAGGTTAAGACTGAAGGAACCGAAATGGCATGACTATTTGAAATTATATTTTGAATATGTATATGGAAAGGTCTGGAGGAAAAAAGTAAATGATTTGGAATGTTCCTGAAATACAAATAGCTCCCAAGAGAATAAAGTAACCATGTTTAAAATTTGAATAAAGAAGGGGAGAATCAGGACAAAGTTTTTTTCTCTGCAATTAAACTGAAATGACACATCACTATCTATCTTTTCTAGTAATTTATTTTGAGCAATATCCAAGCCTGGGTCAAAAAGTCCCCAAACTTTAGATGGCTGTCAGTAAGTCCATATGAGTTAGTCATTAAATTCAATATTACTGGGGATTACCTCAAAGAAGCCAAGACACACCCATTTTTTCACAACTCAAGCAAAATTCATCAAATTAATTTCCTTTCCAGACCAAGAAAAGAGCCATTGACTGATCTTTTCATAGGCGTGCGGAAGTCAGAAGTTAAAGAAGTTTTCATTTCTTGAGAGTATGTGCTTCTACACAGTAGAAAAATAATAAGAAAGTAAATGATTAAGAGACAGCAAGTGCAAGCCAGTGCATGCAGGCGGAGGGAAGAAGGAAGGAGGGAAGGAGGGAGAGAAGGAAAGGCTATTTTAGATTGTACACTTGTTTGTTTCATCAAGATGCAGAATTTAAGAGCACCAAAGAGAACTCAGAGTAGGCTTTGCTCCAATGTTACATATATATTGATTCTAAATCTCACCCAAGAATTCCTACAGTGTCTCCCTACAGATGAGGTAATGTATGTGAAGTCTATTTATAAATTTGAAGGCACTAGACATACAAAACAAGCAATAAATCATGACGTCAATAGGCTGTTAACAACCCTGGGTTTACAACCATCATCATTCTTGTTTTCCAACTGGAAATGAAATTTAATCACAGATGCAGACCATGTTAATGGTGTACCTGAGGACAGGATTATAGGATTCATCCAAAAATCAACTTGTATTATATACAAATTGGCCTTGTTCCCCCTTCAAACCATAGATTATTCTATAGACTACATCTGTTCTTTATGATTCAAGACTATGATGTATTTTAGAACACGAGTCAGAAGTTTTAAGGATATGGTTTTCACTAAATCTAAATCACCAGTGACCTGTAGCTATAGGCAGGAGCAATGCGAATATGAATGCCAGATATTCAGTAATGAGAAGTGTATGCAACAGAATAAAAAATTAGAAAAGTAATATCCTCACAAAATCCTATTATAAAGAATGAGGTAATTTCTCCTCCATATGATTCAATGGTCCCAAAAGATACAATGCCATTACAGAAACACATTTAAGCAAACATAAAGCTAAATGAACTCATAATATGCTGTTTCTGCTAAGGCAGGATGGGATAAAAGGAGAATAAAGCAAACAAACAAACAAAAACCCATAAAAAAACAAAAACAGAAACAATGTTCAAAACTTGAACAAATATGAATGTTTAGATTCTCACACTACTTGGTGATTCAGGCCTTTTCTAATTTAAGAAGCCACCTCACATTTCTGAGTGCTTTTTATTCTGTATACTCCAAGAATTACTGTTTTCATTTTGAAGAACAGGATTATTGGAAAAGCCAGCCTGCAAAATTACTTTTTCTCTGACATTATCTTTCATTTTTGAGTATATACTTTATATATAAATACACAAATATATGCACACACATGGCCACTGTTGCCAAACGCCAAAGAAGCAAAATTTAAAGGGAAGACAACAGAGATTTCATTCCAATCCAGTGTCAAAATTCAGTTTAACACACAGTTCACATTTTTAAAAACCAGGGTTTTTAGGCAAGGATATTACATTATCCCTAATCATGCTTAGTACCCCTAGAGAAATTTGACTCTGTGATGAACATGGATATTATATGAATGCCAGAGTCAATGCATTCTAATTCTGTGTTAGTCTTTTTAGGATAATAACCACCCTAATAATGAATATGTATTTAATAGTTGGTTTCCTGCCAAACATATTGAGGCACTGTCTTACTAAACATATGACACACTTTCTTGCTTCAAAATTTTATGCTTTATGTGGTAATCAAATTAGGGAACTAAAAGCAGTTATAGGCTTTTATTTTAGATGCTTTAATATAATTTCCCCAGGTCTGAGGCAGCAAAACTCAGTTTAGAGGATTTTTCTCAACTTTTTCTTAGCATCCCATTATTCTGTCCCTTTTTCATTCTTCTCTTTCATTTTCAACCTTTCTTTAAGTATAGTAGATTGACAGGAAGATACAGGGTGAACTTTGGGGAGAAATATTCTCCTTTCCTATATCTTCTCATTATTGGATCTTAGTTTGAATCATAGTTCTAAATATACCATATTTGCAGTGTAATAATAAATAACAAAGTCATGCCATTCATGTGCAGTTGTATTGATCTGCCTAACCTTTATCTCTTCACATACTAGTATATGTTATACTTTTATATCAAAGCTTTATATATGTATTACACATAAAAATGGATGGATGGCTGTCAATATAAAGTGGCATAAGTTATATTTAAAAATGAATTTTTAAATGGCATATATTACAGTGCTTTCTTATGCTTTCTTATTTTTTAATTAAAAAATAGATGGAATCATTTAATAAGCATAATGTTTACAGAAATCAGTTCAAATGAGTTAGTCATTTAGTCATGTGGAGCTTGGCCTGGTTTCCTCAACAAAACAATCATTTATCAACCAATTACTATGTCTAAGGAATTACATGCAAGACTTTTGTTTGGTGATTACCACTTGCAACCTCACATGTTTTCTACTGAGATAGGAAATCTTTCCATAGGAGTTATTATGGATTTACTGGGAATTCCTCTACTAGAAAATGAGAACATTTGGCATGTTCGATCATGTATTTTACTGTAAGAATTATGGCATTCAGAGATGTTAAATGAGATGCTTAAAGTTAATACTGTCTGATTATCAGAGTCAAGTGGACGGCCTTGTACTTGGCCTGGTGCCAAGTCTGGAGACCTAGGGTTGTTAGAAGGCAGGACTGGTCTATGACATTAAGACACAGACATCAAAGAACCAAAGTCTGAGTCCTGGCCATCGGCAGGTCTGAAAAGCATAGGAAACTTCCAAGAAAGGAACAAAAATAAAAGTCATATTCAAGTTCGGGTATTAGAAACGTGGAACTAGTCTAATAAAGCCCAAGGAGGCAGTGCTGAGAAAGCTGTTGCTCATAATACCACTCATGAATGAAAATGCTTTCTCACCTTTCAGACAACCAACATTTTGCCTAGTTTCCACCCAAAGTGGTCTTTCCAATTGTTCCAAGAGTTGTTTATTCTATGTGTTATTCTGTTGTAGGGGGAAGCATACTCTTTTGTAGGATGATGAGGTTTGCTCAATATAGCCTTGGTTTATTGCTGTTGTTCTTGAGTAATTATAACTCTTTCCTTCCCCAAATCCTGTGGTTTGGATAATAAATTACATGGTCAATCAATTCAATTCATGACATCAATTCTACATTGCCTTGCCCTTTTAGTAATTTCTTCATATATCTTCACCTAATAACGGCCATGTAAATAATTAACTCCATGAAAGAAGGGTACCATGATTAGGGTAAGTAGTTAAGGCTGTGCTCATTTAAGGTTTTTAACTTCTTATAGAGAACATCACATATATACTCTTAAGTCAACCTATACCTTTTTCAGTTCCTAGATCACAACTCCAAGTCAAGGATGCTTGAATTTTTTTTTTCTTTCTGATTCCTTGAGTGATCAGATGCCAAAGTCCTCATCAATATGAAGTTCTACCCAATTATGGGGCAATTCCAATAATCACAGCATTTACATGGACTCACTGCAAGGATTTTAACCATGTTGCCAGAATAACTATCAAAATAAGAAATAAATGACCAGAGCATTTGAGTTATTCTATCATATTTTATAATCTATCATTCTGTAATACAGAGAATATTGGAACAAATGAAAAGAGGGGATCTTTGTGCCACTTTGAAAAAGAATCCCTTCTCCGCATCCAAGTAAATACTCCAAATAACTTATCTGATCTAATGATATAACAGTTAATTTTTCAAGCTGAAGGAACTTACATTCAAAATACCTTTTCATTCATGTACTCTTGCCTAACTATTAAACAAAGGCATGGTTAGACTAATGTGGAAGAGTTAAAGCACCTACTTTGCCATTTTCCTATCCTCAACCTAGAAATCCCATGAAATTCTACTCTTCAAATTTCAGTTCAGATGTCACCTCCATTGTGCACCCTTCCCTCTTGCGTTTTTTCCTTTTCTTCAGCCCCTCCTCCCTGAGACAGTCAGGTGCCCTACTTCTGTATTCTTACAGCACCTTTTACATATGGATATTACGGCAATTATCCCATCCTACCATAATTGTTTACACGCATATCTGCACCATTAAGTAGATCTCCTAGAAGTTAGGAACCAAATCTTTACATCTGTCAATTCCCAGCATCTAATGCCTGGAACACACCATGCTTTCTGTGAATATTTGTTACATAAATGAAGTAAGTGATTCAGACATCTAAAAAGCAGGCGCTATCTGAATATTAGGTGATATCTGAATATTAGGTGATATCTGAATATTAAATATCTTGTATATTTAAAAGAATTTGCAATTTTAAATGAGCACAGCACTAACTTAACAGTGACATACGTACTATTTGCAAAGTTTATCTTAAAGAGGGATCCTTGTCAAATACACAAAATGTTCATAAATCACAAAATCATTATGAGGACAAATGAGTTCCAAAGAGAAGATCCTGTTTTTCAATTTACACTTAGGAAAGACAGGTGGGAAGAAGCACATGCAACAATCCAAAGCAATACATTGAAACCTAAGAAGCAATACCAACAAAGGGAAACTGTCCTCAGAAATAAGGCACTTCCATTTTAATAAAACCATAAGGAAGTTAGCCCTGTATCAGGGCCTAGATGTGTCAGTTCTCTGTATATATTGCCAATTGCAGAAGCAAACAGCTCAACGAAGTCAGCATGGTCAGTCTGGTTAAGAAACCAGTGAGAAAAATCAGTCAAACTGGTGATTAGACATTTAAGAAAACCAGATCAAAAGCAAATAGTTGGATTGAAATTTTCTTTCACCTACCTTTGTATTTCACAGAAACATAAAACAAAAACAACTGGAAATGTGTATTTGGTTGCTTTTTCCAGCCATCCTCTCTGCATGACTACACATACCACCTGAAAAATAATGATGTGCTTATAGTTCCCCAGGGTCTTTCAACTCACAGCAATAGTCTAGGAACCATTAACATGGATTAATGTTTACGGACATAATCTTCTATGCATACATTATCTACTGTAATATCATTTGGGTATATACAACATGTACTGAAATGGAGCATAATGAGTTATCATTATATGCTTTCCCACTAACTTAAAGCTAGGGTTCTTTAGGGGGAGCACATAATACATGTGGTCACCCCAAAGAGCAAAGTGGGCTCTCTTAGGTCCTAGGCTTATAAAAGTGGAAGGTAGAAATGATAAAAGGACAATAGCAAGAGAGAAAGAATGTTTTGTCCAAAACATATCAGTACTCTAAGGGGCCATTTGAGACCACCTTCTTATCTACTTTCTGCTTCTAGACAGGATTATATACACAACGTTTCCAATATGAGGGGTAATCCTGCTCTTAATATCTTCCAAAGGAGATTTAAACACTTTCATTTGTAACCTATGCCTGAGTTTTGACAACATTCATAATCAAGTCATTCTTTGTAGAGCTGACCCTAAATCCCTCTTAACCTAGCAGGAATTCATTTCCTCTGTGTGCTCCTCAGAAGAGCAAGCTTATCACCTTCTTCCAAATAGTCTTTCAAATACTTGGCTAATAAGTCTCGGGTCTAGGGAGGGCCTGACAGGGGTGGGATAAGCACTAAACTCAGTGGGTCCTGATGCAGGCCTATGCTTGGAAGACGGTCCTCAAATGACTTTTAATTCACAGGGCCCTCACACTGACAAGCCTTGACTGAGGGAGCAGAACTTGATGGGATTATCTCACTGGGGGTTCTTACTGGCATCCTAGACAGGAAAATTCTTTGTTAGTGGGATTACCCTGCTCATTGTAGGACATTTAAGATACGTGCTCCTGGCCCCCAGTCAATCTCCACTAAGTGCCAGTAGCTCCAAGCACTCTGACAACCAGATTCTCCATCTCCACACCTCCAGGTGCCCCATGGTGAAGGGACGCTGTACCTGTTTGAGACCTGCTGGTCAAACACCCTACATTCAAATTCATCAATTAGATAGACTCAAACAGTTTGTAGATGCTCAAAAAAATAGTATTTTCCTAAGGTACATTCAAGTAGTCTTATACTTCTTTTTTCCCCATATTCTAGGACTGTTACAAGTTATAAAGGGTAAATTAATAATAACAGTCCCTGTCACTAATTATCATCATCAGATTTTGTTTGCTATTTTGCATATGTTACATTATTTAATATTTAACAAAACTGTATTTGGGTAAAAATCGGTATCCTCATTTTAAATGTGAGGAAAATAAGGATCAGAGAGAGACCAATATACCTCTTCAAAAATCACCCAGATGAGAACTGATAAAATCAAGGCAATGCCTTGCTAACTCTAAAACCATTGCTATTTTCAGAATATTGGTTCTGCCATATAGATTGCCATGTATTTATATATCTGGGTCCCATACACAGGAAGGAGACATGGGACAAAGACAACAAACAGCACACATGCGACAAGGGATCTCACAAACTTAAATAAGGTAACTCAAGACATGATAGAGCGAGGAAAGAAGATAGCAAGGGAGAGTACCCTAGAAAAACAGCAAAGAGGGAAGAGTCAGGGAAAGAGGACGAGTTTTCACAAACATATTTGTTATAAGAACTTGAGTTATTGAGAAACTTCAGAATCACTATCTTCATAAGACAGCCTATTAACACCAAGATCTTACTACAGTGCTAAAGAAGTTTAAAGAGGTAGTCTACAGGGCAAAGGCAAAAATGTAAGGATCAAGTAAATGTTTAAAAAAAAAAAATCAGGGCGCCTAGGTGGCTCAGTGGGTTAAAGCCTCTGCCTTTGGCTCAGGTCATGATCTCAGGGTCCTGGGATCGAGGCCCAAGATGGGCTCTCTGCTCAGTAGGGAGCCCGCTTCCTCCTCTCTCTGCCTCCATCCCTGCCTACTTATGATCTCTGTCTCTGTCAAATAAATAAAATCTTAAAAAAAAAAAATCGTGTAGGAGACCTTCCAAGATGGCGGAGAATTGGGGAATCCTAGTTTCATCTGGTCCCTGGAAATCAGCTAGATGTCAAGTCATTCTAAAAATTTGCAAAATTAACCAGAGATCTCAGAGAAGTGCTACAATTCTACAAATAGAAAAGAGACCACTTTTTGCAAGGTAGGAGGTGGAGAGATGTGAATCCAAGGCGATATATCCAAAGATAAACCTTGGAGGGAGGAAGCCTCTGAAAGCCGGCTAGGAGAAAGTGTTAGAAGCCCCGGAGCACAAAATCAGAACTTTCAGAAGTTTACCTGAAAGGCATTCAGGGGGCAACGTAAGGCAGAACCCCAGGTCCGACAGTGTGGCCTCAGGATTCCCCCGGGTCACAAAAAGAACGAGGGTGCCCAAGTGCGGCAGAGTTCCCAGGCACAGGAGGGGGGAAGCCGGCTACAAACACTGAGCGGAGGTGCTTGCCATCAACCCCGAACTGCTGCACAGTGGGTGGAATGCTCTGGAAGCAGGGGCCCGGCAAGAGGCAGAACAGAGGAGAAACCCCCCCGCCCCCCCAAGAATAGTGGCGTAGGTGTATGCTTCAGGAGACTGTAAAGTTCGGAGACTCGAAATAGGGGTCCCCAGTCTGAGATTTTTAAAAAAAGTCAGTCACAGGCTGAGAGAACACAGAGTTCTGAGGAAAACCAAAGAGCTAAGAGTGACTGACCGCTTTTCTGTGAGGGCTCACCGAAGAGTAGGGGTTACTTACTCTGAAAGGGCAAACTTTCCCAGGCAGGACTAGAGAAGGGGCGCTGCAGCTTTGGGGGTCTCACAGCCCCCACTGGCGCCGCTTATATTGAGCTCCGCCCCCTCGCAAGGGCGGCGCAATTCCTCCAGAGCAGAGACACCTGAGAATCAGCGCCTCGGCCCCGCCCCTACAAGATCCGCCGGAACTCCTGGAGAGTATCAAGTTTACTGATGGTACTCAGCTGTAAAACCTCAGCTCCTCCGGCAAAGACGAATATAGCATTTGTAGCTTTTTATTATTAGTTCTTTAGTCCTTCAGTTTTATATTTTATTTTCCTTTACAACTATCTTCCTATTGTATCAATTATTGTTTTTTTAAACCTTTTTTAATTTTCATTTTTACATTTCTGCTGTTTTTTTTCATTTTTGGCTTCCGTTCATTATATTCAAATACATATACGTATATACTTTTTTGTACATGTATAAGGTTTTCTTTCTTGATTATTTGGGGATCTATTTTCTTCTTCTAACAGACCAAAATACACCAAGAATGTAGTTTAATGTTCTGTTCAATTTCTGTCTGATTTCATTCTCATTTATTCCTGTTTTATTTCCTTTTCTTTTCTTTTTGGTTTCTGTTCTTTCTTTCTTTCTTTCTTTCATTTTCTTTCTTCCTTTATTAATTTATTTACTTATTTTTCAGTGTTACAAGAGTCATTGTTTATGTGTTTCTGTTCTCTTCTGATTCATGTAGTGTATATTTTTCTGGTATAGTTATCATTCTTTAGTCCTTCAGTTTATATTTGTGTCGGCTGTGAGTCCTCAGCTATTATCTTATCAATTATTTTTTTGAAGTCTTTTTAATTTTCATTATGTAAAAATTTATGGTATATATATTTTCATTTTTGGCTTCCTTTCATTGTATTCAGATACATTTTTTCTGAATATACACATATTTCATGTATTTCTTGCCTATTTTGGGATCTAGTTTCTTCTAATAAACAGACTAAAATACACTCAGGGTCCAGTTTATTATTCTGTTTTTCTACTTCTTGTTTAATAATAGTCTCTTTTTTTCTTTTTTTAATTTCTCTTCTGATTTGTGTACTGTATACTTTTCTGGAGTCATTGTTGCTATATTTGTAATTTCCCTGCCTTTCATCTGTTCTTTTCTGGACATAACAAGACAGAAGAATCTACCCCAAAACAGAGAACAAGAGGCAGAACTCACAGCCAGAGATCTAATAAATATGGCTATAAGTAATTTGTTGGAACTGGAATTCAAAAGATTGATTATAAGGAAACTATCTGGGCTTGAGGAAAGAATTGAAGAGACTAGAGAATCACCTGCTGGAGAAATAAAAGAACTAAAATCTAATCAGGTTGAAACCAAAGGGCTATTTCTAAGACGCAATAAAAAATGGAGGATCTAACTGCTAAGATAAATGAGGAAGAAGAGAGTCAGTAATGTACAAGACAAAATGATGGAAAATATGAAAGTAGGTATTCAACTCCAGGAGGCACAGAGAAACCCCCTCTAAATCAATAAAAAAAAAATAGGTCAATAGCTAGATATATAATAGTAAAGTTTGCAAATTTCAGAGAGAAAGAGAAAAATCCAGAAAACAGCTTGAGGGTTCATAACCTATAAGGATAGAAATGTAAAGTTGGCAGCAGACCTGTCCACTGAGACCCGGCAGGCCAGAAAGAATGTCATGATATATACAAGGTGCTTAATGAGAAATATATGCAGCCAAGAATAATTAATCCAGCAGGCTATCATTCAGAAAAGAGGGAGAGATAAAGAGCTTCCAGGACAAACAGAAGCTAAAAGAATTTGTGATCATTAAACCAGTCCTGCAAGAAATATTAAAGGGGATCCTTTAAGCAAAGAAGAGCCCTAAAGTAACAAAGAGTGGAAAGGAACAGAGAAAATATACAGAAGCAATGATTTTACAGGTAGCACAATGGCACTAAATTCATATCTTTCAATAATTACTCTGAATGTAGAGGGATTAAATGCTCCAATCAAAAGACACAGGGCATCAGGTTGGATAAAAAAACAAACAAAACAAAAATAAAAAAATACAAAACAAACAAACAAACAAAAAACAAGACAAATTGATATGCTGTCTACAAGAGACTGATTTTAGGCCCAAAGTTACCTCCAGATGGAGGTGGAAAACCATTTACCATGCTAAAGGATATCAAAAGAAAGTTGGGGTAGTAATCCTTACATCAAACAAATTAAATTTGAAACCAAAGCCTGTAATAAGAGATGAAGAGGGACATTAAATAATAATAAAAGTGGCTATCCAACAAGAAGATCTAAAAATTGTAAATACATATACCCATCACAGAGGAATAGCCAATTATATAAACCAATTAATAACAAAATTAAAGAAACACACTGATAATAATACAGTAATAGCAGGAAACTTTAACACCTCGCTCACTGCAATCCACAGATCATCTAAGCAAAAGATCAGTAAGGAAATAAGGGCTTTAGGGGTGCCTGGGTGGCTCAGTTGGTTGAACATCTGCTTTTGGCTCAGGTCATGATACTAGGGTTCTGGGACTGAGCCCCATGTTGAGCTCTTTTCTCAGCGGAGAATCTGCTTCTTCCTCTCCCTTTGCCTGCCACTCCCCCTGCTTGTGCTCTCTCTCTCTACCAAATAAATAAAATGTTAAAAAAAAAAAAAAGAAAAGAAACAAGGGCTTTGAATGATACTCTGGACCAAATGGATTTCACAGATATACTCAGTATGTCATGCTAAAGCAAAGAATACACAGTCTTCTCAAGTGCACATAGAACAGTCTCCAGAATAGATCACATATTAAGTCACAAATCAGGTCTCAACTAGTATCAAAAACTGAGAGTACGCCCTGCATATTCTCAGACCACAATGCTTTAAAACTTGAACTCAAACACAAGATAAAATGTGGAAGGAACACAAATACATGGAGATTAAAGAACATTCTACTAGAGAATGAATGTTTCAACCAGGAAATTAAGGAAGAATTAAAAAAAAATACATGGAAACAAATGAAAATGAAAACACAATGGTTCAAAACCTCTGAAATGTAACAAAGGCAGTTCTAAGAGGGAAGTATATAGCAATACAAGCCTTTCTCAGGAAACTTTCAAGAAAGGTTTCAAATACGCAACCTAACCTTATATCTAAAGGGACTGCAGAAAGAACTGCAAATGAAACCTAAACCAAGCAGAAGAGAAATAATAAAGATTAGATCAGAAAGCAATGAAATAGAAACCAAAAGAACAAGTGGGACAGATCAACAAAACTAGGAGCTTGTTCTTTGAAAGAATTAATAAGATTGATAAGCCCCTGGTCACATTTATCAAAAACAGAAAGGACCCAAATAAAATCAGGAATGAAATAGGAGAGATCACAACCAACACCAAAGAAATACAAACAATTATAAGAACATATTATGAGCAACTAAGAGTTCAGGCCCAGATGGCTTCCCAGGGGAATTCTACCAAACATTTAAAGAAGAATTAATACCGATTCCTCTGAAGCTGTTCCAAAAAATAGAAATGGAGGGCACCTATGTGGCTCAGTTGGTTAAGCCACAGCCTTCCGCTCAGGTCATGATCCTGGAGTCCCAGGATCAAGTCCAACATTGGGCTTCTGGCTCTGCAGGGAGTCTGCTTCTCCCTCTGACCTTCTCCCCTCTCGTGCTCTCTCTCTCTCTCTCAAATAATAATAATAAAATAAAAATGGAAGGAAAGCTTCCAAATTCTTTCTATGAGGCCAGCTTTACCTTGATCCTAAACCAAACAAAGACCCCAACAAAAAGGAGAATCACAGACCAATATCTCTGATGAACATGGATGCCAAAATTCTCACCAAGATACTAGCCAATAGGATTCAAAAGTACATTAAAAGGATTATTCATCATGGCCAAGAGGGATTTATTCCTGGGCTACAAGGGTGTTTAATCATCCCCAAATCAATTAATGTGGTATAACACATTAATAAAGGAAAGGACAAGAATCATATGATTCTCTCACTTGATGCAGAAAAAGCATTTGACAAAGTACATCATCCTTCCTTGATTAAAACTCTTCACAATGTAGGGACAGAGGGAACATGGAAAAAAGAGTCTCTTCAACAAATAGTGTTGGGAAAATTGGACAGCCACATGCAGAAGAATGAAACTGGACCATTTCCTTGTACCACACACAAAGATAAACTCAAAATGGATGAAAGACCTAAATGTAAGACAGGAAACAACCAAAATTCTAGAGGAGACCAAGGCAGCAACCTCTTTGACCTCAGCTGTAGCAACTTCTTGTTAACTATGTCTCTAAAGGCAAGGGAAACAAAAACAAAAATGAACTATTGGGACTTCTTCAAGATCAAAAGCTTTTGCATAGCAAAGGAAAGTTGAGAAAACCAAAAGGCAATCTACAGGATGGAAAAAGATATTTACAAATGTGTTATCAGATAAAAGGGTAGTATCCAAGATCTATAAAGAACTTAATCAAACTCAACACCAAAGAACAAATAATCCAGTCGAGATATGGGCAGAACACATGAACAGACAATTCTCCAAAGAAGATATACAAATAGCCAGCAGACACATGGAAAAATTCTCCACATTTTCAACATCAGGGAAATACTGATCAAAACCACAATGAGATACTACCTCACACCAGTCAGAATGGCTTAAATTAACTACTCAGGAAATGACAGATGTTGGCAAGAATGCAGAGAAGGGGGGTCACTCTTATACTTCTGGTGAGAATGCAAGCTGGTATAGCCACTCTGGAAAACAGTATGAAGACTGCTCAAAAAGTTAAAAATAGAGCTACCCTAGGACTCAGCAGGAATTGCACTACTAGGTATTTAACTAAACAATACAAACCTAGTGATCCAAAGGGGCATCTGCACCTCAATGTTTATAGCAGCAATGTCCAAAATTGCCAAACTATGGAAAGAGCCCAGACATCCACCAATAGATGAAGGGATAAAGAAGATGTGGTATTCACATACATACACAGACACACACACACAATGGAATACTACTCAGCCATAAGAAATGAAATCTTACCATTTGCAATGATGTGGCTGATGCTAAGTGAAATAAGTCAATCAGAAAAAGACAATTATCACATGATTTCAATTAAGAAACAAAATAGAGTAGTATAGGGGAAGAGAGGGAAGAATAAAATAAGATGAAATCAGAGAGGGAGACACACCATAAGAGGCTCTTAATTATAGGAAACAAACTGAGGGTTGCTGGAGAGGATGGGTAGTGAGGTGGGATAACTGGGTGATGGACATTAAAGAAGGTACATGATGTAATGAGTACTGGGTATTATATCAGACTAATGAATCATTTAATTCTACCTCTGAAACTAATAATACACTATATGTTAATTAATTGAATTTAAATAAAAATAATTTTTAAAAATCCCTGTAAATCATAATTTCTTCTACTCCAACTCAAGATACAGCATTTGGTTAACTAAAAGGTAGGTAAGACTTTTATACATTGTAAATGCTAGTAAGTCTCTATTTCAATCTCCCAAGAAATAAATATTTTTGTTTTAGAAAATCCAATTTTGTTTCAAGATATACATGAGACTGCTCAATGTTTTAGATAGGTAAGCATGAAATGTTTAACCTTCCTGCTTTGAAAGAACTTGGATTTTTTAAATTTATTTCATTGATGAACTCTTAAAAGAGGTTTCCACTTTTCTACAGAAAAATAAAACAAAAGAAGGAAGGTAAAGATGAACCCAGATTTCTTTCATTTTAAAACTCATTTTATTGTTTGGTTACTACTCTTTTTGACCACGTGAATTCCTTTCTGGTTGGAAATTTTAAGAAAATAATAAGTAAGAAAGTAATAATTAAGGAAGAAAATTAATAAGTAAATTGGGAGAATATTGGAAAAATTTGAGAGACTTAACTTGAGATAAAATTAAGAGTGAATATGTTGAAGAATATATGGACAAGAAGGACTGATCAATTTGGCTAGAAAAGGATTCATGAAAAAAAACCACAGTGATAAAGTTGGTTTTGGAGGACTTAAAATGTGAATCTTGAACCCATAGAAGAAGGCCATTGAAACTGTGTGACCACAGCAATGACTCTTGATAGTGTGGTCCATAGTAAAGGTTACACCAGTCAGGAGGACCCATTAATTAGAGGCTAGTAGTGTTACATACTGCAAGAGGACACTAGGTTAGGATGAGCTAATAAAACAGAGGAGGAGCAGAAGATTTGCATAGGATTCAGGATAGCCAGTGGCAGGGAGGGCAAAGAAGGTCTTTGGAGAAAGGTCCCAAGGGTAGAGTATGAACAAATAAGAAGTGGCAGAAGAAAAGTTACTGGATTATTGATTAAAGAGGCCGGTGGCAAGCTTGAGAAATTCTGTAAATGCTTTTGGGAAATGGAGTTAGAAAAGTGATACAACTTTAGATCATTGTCCAGGCATGTTAGTTCCCTAATGCTATTTTAATGAACCTAGCATTGATTCTGTGTGTTCAAATCAGCAAGCATGGACTATTTACAAATAACAAAGTGATTCTTCATGGCCTCATCTTTTCCTTGTTCTACATTCCAAGTACTACAGTTATTCTCAACTCTTTGGCTATTGGAAATCCATATCCCATCTCTAATCACGAGACCACTCATTTTTAAATGTGAGCCTATTGCTTGGCAGTGTCCTTGCTAGACTGTTACTGAATACTAATATTTCATTCTCTTTGAAGAAAAATAGTACACTGTAACCTTACAACTAATACAATAGCCAATCAAATAATGTTTAAAGTACTTGTCACTTGCCTGGCTCTTGTTTTGAGAAAAAATATTTAAGAACTTGAAGGGTGAAACTTAACTTAATAAAATAAAATTAAAATTAAATAAAATAAAATAAAATAATAAAATAAAAGAATGACAAGGCTTTTCCTAAGGATATAATAAAAGGGGCAGAGTTCAGAGCTCTGAATCCCCTAATCGTCTAAGAGTTTGTTTTTCACAGACTTCATGCCAGATGCTCTTTCTGGGCTGGTTAAGCCCAGAACAGTGCTTGGATAATAACAACGCATCATGTCATCTTTGAAATACTAAACAATGGCCAAAACCCAAAATATGAAAAACAAAACAAAATAAAAAACAAGCCTAAAGATAAACATGAACTTGCATTTCACTTACTATCAACAGACATTCTCCAAGTATATTTCATCCTATGAACTGCACCTTATATATTTTTTGAGGCACATTAATTATCATAACCCTTCCAGGAAAGAATCATATAAGGGAATAATTACTTTTAGGTTCGCTTTGTTAAGTTAGGGATCACAGCCCATGACCCCTCAGTTAATACTCACTTGCAGTGGATAAACCCCAAATATAAAACAGTGATTACTTTGGGTCACAACTAATTTCCTTTGTAGGATTAGATGGGAAGCGGGTGTTTTAATCTCTACAGACAGCAAATTACATATCCTAAAGAAGGCCTCGGTTAGGAATTGTGGTTTTTCAGTTCCACTTAAATTGTCCAGATCTATAAAGGAAAAATTTGTGAATACAAAGTGTTTATTAGTGACAAGGTAAAATTAAAATTAATCCAGAAAAGGTAAAATTGAAGTTACCCTTAATTTTCTGGTTCATATTGTTTCTGTATTTTGAAAAGGAGGTGAACGGATAGCTAAGAAATGGAATGGAAATAAAGTTGGGATCGATGTGCAGGAGTCAACTTTTCAGGAGCTTCTAGGAAAAAAATAACCAGTTTTCATCTCATTTTAGGTTTTTTTAGCTGAAACTTTAAAGGTGGAACTATGACACGCTTGGAGTTAGTGATATTCAGTATCTATGTTCCATACAGAGGCAGGATTATTTAAAGATTCTACCTTGGCTGGACAAAGGATTTTCAGAATGATAGTAAATTATACAAGTTAATGCAAGCAGATAATCAGGCGGTACAAACAATAGCCATTACTATGATATCATACTTTCAACATATAGAAGAACTTGTAGCACCAATACAGCCCTAATTTATATTCATCTGTTGTCTCATACTACATTTATAAGACTGCATATAGCAGGATTGATTTCCTATTTAAAACATCATATCTGCTAAATGAGTATCCCGTCTCAGTCTTAAATATTTCTGCCAAAGAAATTTCCACAGTGCTGTCCCTTGATACCAGTGTTTAATACCTCCTCCTCCCTGCCCTTCTCATATAACAGGTTAAAAGAAGAAAAAGTTGAGCGTTTCCTAATGTTGAACCTCACATCATTTATTCCTTGTAGGTTTAAGGCTGTCACCCCAAGACCTGTCCATTTTGTTAATGAGAATAATTGATTTCTGTCCGAGTATATATCTCATTGTATATTTTAGATTATTCTCAGTTGTCCCTTAGGTTTTCTTCTTTTCCTTCAGACTGAACATATCTAGTTAGGTTCACCTTTTCTGACAAACCTTGTTTTCTAAACATTTTATCACTTTGCTTCTCTGCATTCCCTTCAATTTGTCATTGTCCTTTTTCTTAACAGCCCCACATGAGTGAAATCCTCTAGAGGGTGTTTTAGCAACAGCCGGAGAAACGAGCACCATTTTTTATTCATTCCCAGTTTTTCTATTTTAACAACCAAACAGAAGTGCATTTTTCCTTTTGAAATGAAAGCCATGATACACAGGGCTTAACACATAGCAGGTGCTCAACAAAGGTTTATTTTTTTAATTTTAATTTTTATTATTTTTATTTTTTAAAGATATTATTATTATTATTATTATTATTTAGAGAGAGAGAGAGCATGACCAGGAGGGGTAGAGGGAGAGGGAGAGAAAATCTCAAGCACACCTTGTGCTGAGCACGGAGCCCAACTCAGGGATAAATCCTATGATCCCAAGATCACAATCTGACCCGAAACTAAGACTTGGATGCTCAACCAACTACACCACCAGGTGCCTGCAGAGGCTTATTTTTTAATTACAATGTTTTATCTGCTAGTTGAGCAGAAAACAGAGAAGACTACCTAGAGGGGGGCAGGAAGAAAGGAAAACTGGCAGAATGTGCTGTGGGCAAACATGTCATGGTGCTTCTCCCTCTTCTACCTGCTGTGGCTACTATGAGTGCAGATGATTCTGCCCCCAAAGGATTAGTATGGACATTCAAAATCCCTCAAGGAAACAGAAGTTGATACACTTCTGCTTTTTTTGGTCAACAACATACTTTTGCCCAGCATGCCATTCTGTGATTCTTCTCCCTATTCACACTGGTAGGCAGGCTTTTGCTTATTTTCTTTAGAACCCATTCTAAGTATGTCATGATACACTGAAGATGAAATGTGATTTTCAAATGAACATGAACCAATGGAGAGAAGTAATCAGGATGAAGTTAGACGCTTCTCCCATCGTCTCTCCCTCTTTTCATCCTGTCTCTTTTTGAGATTTAACTGGACACCTTTGCAAATCAGTCTTCTTGTTTTAGTTGTCGGCTGACTGAAATGCAGCCACTCCAATGACCTATCTAAGATTTCCACGTGGCTCCTGATGCTTTCTCATCCACATAAGTGTGAAGTTCTCCCTTCCTTACACATGTATCACCATGGCACCTTCTGTTCAGTCCTTCAGTAATATTAGCAGAGGAAGCCACCTGTGTAGTATGTGTCTCTGTATCAGTGAGATAGAGATAGATTGTGTATTTACATGTCTCTTCATCACAGGCTTCTCCCCATCCCGAGTCACAGCTATTAGATTTCCAAAAGAGAAGAAGGAAGAAAAAGAAGAATAAATGAAGAATCTTACAAATGGAATTATGGCTGAAGGCCAGCTGTATTTATTTCTCTTTATCCATCATGAAGTGATCTGAGGCTACTGAATTTTCAAAATATTCTTGAACTGAGGGTACATTTCAGAGGAAGAGAAGATTTAACTATCTACAAATTATAGCTTATGGAGGGCTATAATAAAAAAGATAATTCAATTTTACTCTATGTAAAAAAACAAAAAAAAACCTGTTCTAATCATTTAAAAGTGGTTAAAAGTGAAATCTTGAGATGCCTGGGAGGCTCAGGCAGTTATGCATCTGCCTTGGGCTCAGGTCATGATTCCAGAATCCTGGGATTGAGTCCCACATAGGGCTCCTTGCTTGGCTTCTCCAGTACCTGCTCTTCCCCCTGCTTGTGTGTGCGCGCGTGCTCGCTCTCTCTCTTCTCTCTCTTTCTCTCTCTCTGGCAAATAAATACAAAAAAAAATCTTTTAAAAATAATAAAAGTGAAATTTTCTCCTTTTCAGAGGTATTTTTAAGCTCCCAATCACTAGCAGTATTCAAGCAGGGGCTGGATGAGATTTGTTATTGTGAGGGTCCGATGGAATTTATATATTATATTGAAGAAAGGGCTAAATTGAAGATTTCTAATTGTTGATACTGAGTCCAGTTTATCACCCAGGTGCTTAGTTAAAAAACAAATACTGGGGCGCCTGGGTGGCTCAGTCAGTTTAAAGTGTCTGCCTTCAGCTCAGGTCATGACCTCAGGGTCCTGGGAGAGAGCCCCATGTCAGGCTCTCTGCTCAGCAAGGAGTCTGCTTCTCCCTCTGCACCTCCCCTCACACACTCATTCTCTCTCTCAAATAAATAAAAATTTAAAAAATGATAAATGCTGAATCCTCACTCCCCTCAACTACTATCTCAGAATCCTTGTGAGCGAGACTGTGCAAATGAGTAACATGTGCCCCTGGTGAATCCCCGAGCGCAGGCGGGTTTGCTCCTTACTCCAAAATAGAGGTGATTGCTGAGGCTGCATCTCAGCCAGAGCTTCTACTGTTCTCCTGATGATACTCTTAGGAGCCAAATGCATCACGTGACTCATCCTCCTTCGATTCTTGTTACGCCAGGTATTTGGTTCCCAAAGCCCTCTTGTTAAGGAGCTAAATATAGTCACGTAGAGATAAATTATACTTTAAAATACCCGTGTGAAATAGAGTTAGAAGATTTGTAACTTCCTAATGAAAATGTTAATTCCTGAAAATCAGAAATGCTAGGCATATTCTTTTAAATGTGGAAAATGAAACTCACAGGAGAAACAGACCCTCAGCTTGGCAGGAACTGGGCCTCTACCCACATCATCTGCGAGCACTTTGTCCAACGTGGGGCAAAGAAATATCCAATAAATATATGCTGAACACATTAATAAGCTATTTAATTTAAAAGGTTACTATTACAGCCATGTGCTGGATGACAGCTAAAGGGAAAACTGTGAATCCCTGAAGTGCAAAATGAACTTATTTTTATGTACTAAAAAAGGGCGGGCCTTGCAAATAAAAACAATGTTTTTATCACATGTACCATGGCAAAGAGCATGTACCTTTGAAAAGCCTCATATTTTTCAGCCTCTTGAGACTGATTTATAGCCAGCCTAATTTCACAAAGGCTTTGAGGCAGCTATAAAAATTATCCAATGGAATGATATAATGAGATGTCACCTACTTTTTAGCTTTTGGCCAGATGACCAAGATATCCTTTAAAAGTACATTACCAACCTCACTTAGCCTTTGTCTAAAGGTATCTGTCTGGTTTCATCATGGAAAAGACTAATACTTTTCTCTCTTCCAAAAATAAACTTTCTTATTAAATATTATATTTCAGTTTGTTTAGCTACAGTGAATTTAATAATTTGTTTCCTTTTTATAGGGACAAAAGAAAAACGGTCCAAGATAGTATTCTTGAAATATACTGCAAGGCTTTTAAAAGAAAAAAAGAAATATGTGTTAGAAGAAAGGCTCATAAATTTTTGACCTTTTATCCCTACTGAAAAGATCATTTAAATTCACTTAATCCTTGAGGTTCACAGATGTGTAAGGATGTACAACGAAAAGCATGAATACTTTCATCAGTGAGAAGTGGGAAAGAACATGAAGAATAAGCACAGGCCTTTGAAGTGAGAGGTGAAGCAACATTTCATATCCTCAACACGTCTATTTCTAAGAAAAAGAGTGAATAGAAATAAATGCTAGCACAAGATTTACAAGATCCGCTTCACCGTTTTTAGAACTGAGAAGTACAAATGACAAATATGTCTCAATGACAGATAAAATACAAAGGAAGAAATGATGTCAATTGTCCATTTTGATGTTCAGGATTTGTCAATAGAAGCTTATGAAAATTGAGTAGGAAAGACTGGGTGGTTTTTTTTTTTTTTTTTTCAGAATTCTCTTTAAAAGAAGTGAAGAGATCACAATTGCTTGGATGCTCTAAGTCAGAGTTTTCTATCTGGAAATGTCTTTGGAATTAAGCCAATGTTCTTTCTTAGTTAAACAAATGCCAATTTTTATTGTGGAATATTAAAAAAAAACACACACACAAAAGAAGAGAGGCTAGGATAGGAAGCACATTATGAGTTTGAAACAAATCTTATACATCATACCAAATTTAACATATTGATAAGTGTTACTGGAACAAAGCCAGTTTTCTTTGACTTTTTTCTTTCAAGTCTAGAACAATGACAACCACTCTTCATGAAATTGGGGATTAAAGTTAAAATATAGTATTAAACTGTTAGAAATTTAAAAGTTTACTTATTAAAATTTGGGGGGCACCTGGGTGGCTCAGTTAGTTAAACGACCGTCTTCGGTTCAGGTCATGATCCTGAAGTCCCAGGATCGAATCCTGCATCAGGCTCCCCGTTCAGCAGGGAGTTTACTTCTCCCTCTGACCCTCCCTCTTGTCATGCCTTCTATCTTTTTGAATCTGGCTTTTTTTGCAGAGCATAATGTTTAAAAAATGTATCCACCTGTTACCATGTATCAGTACTTAATTCCTTTTTATTGTTTTTTTATTGTTAAATAGTATTCCATTATAATAAGACCCCACAATTTATGTGTTCATTTATCTGTTGAATGTTGTTTCTTTTCAGAGTTTGGGTCTTCTGATTCTAGCTGTTATAAATATTATGTTGGTTAAACCAGTTATACAATCCTAACTACATGCTTCTCTTTCTTATAATTTACTTTTTTTAAAAAAAAGATTTTATTTATTTGACAGAGAGAAACACAGCCAGAGAGGGAATATAAGCAGGGGGAGTGAGAGAGGGAGAAGCAGGCTTCCCGCTGAGCAGGGAGCTGATGTGGGGCTCGATCCCGGGTCTCCAGGATCATGACTTGAGCTGAAAGCAGTCGCTTAACCCACTGAGCCACCCAGGCGCCCCTCTTTCTTATAATTTAAAAGACACATGAGGAAGGGTCTAATAGGTGAAGGGGATTAAGAGTATACATATCGGGGCGCCTGGGTGGCTCAGTTGGTTGGGCTACTGCCTTCGGCTCAGGTCATGATCCCGGAGACCCGGGATCGAGTCCCACATCGGGCTTCCTGCTCGGCGGGAAGCCTGCTTCTCCCTCTCTCACTCCCCCTGCTTGTGTTCCCTCTCTGGCTGTGTTTCTCTCTGTCAAATAAATAAAATATTAAAAAAAAAAAAAAAAAAAGAGTATACATATCATGTTGAACACTGAATAATGTATTGAATTGTTGAATCACTATATTGTACATCTGAAACTAATATAAACACTATATATTAATTATACTGAAATTTAAAAATAAATAAATATATAAAACATTAAAAATGTAGTGAGAATATTAATTAGTTAATTTAAAAGACATACAGCATATAGATTATATGCAAGTAACATAGTAGAATATGAGATAACTTTTTAAAGTGTTATTAAATAGAACTTTTCTTCTTTCATGACTGTTATTGTGATTTTAGATTTTTTAAATTTTCTTCAGGAAAAAATCGCAAGTACTTAAGAACTTGAATGTACTGCAACTTTAACTTTTATTTGTTTATCCTTTCATTGTTGACAGTTTTCTGTATAATTATAATGTACATTAAAATATACCATCTATTCTTAGTCACAGTCAGTTAATACGCTAACCACACAGTTCATAATTTGGTAAACTTGGGGAAGGCATGATGTTCGCATATGTATGTTTACAGGGTCAGCATACAAGTTTTCCATGAAATCAAGAGCATTTCATAACAGGAAAGGCTGACATTTTTAGAAAATTCTCATTCCTTTCTGACCACTATCCCGGCCCAAGTCCCACGATAGCAATAAGAAGGAAGAATATTTATATAGTTGGACAATAGTAGACCCTAGCTTGAGAACACATTGCTAACCACCAGATACATTTTTGTCTTTCTTTAAACGCTTCTAATGTATGTCTCAGTGATCGAGAATCCTTCTATTACCTTGTCGGGTCAACTATATTTGTTTCTCTTGGTGTTAAGATAAAACACACAAAAGAAAATGAATTTAGGAGTTACTCATATTTTGTTTCTCACTGGTGCCTTAGCTTTAAGTTCTGTATTATGAAAGTCCCATTATTTCATTGCTTGCAGAAAATATCTCTACTGACTTCTTAGGAAAGTGAAGGGGAGGATAGAAACTTTAATGACTGGTTAAAAGCAGTTCAGTAGAAATATTTCCCGAGTAGTCAGTTTAAATGGATCAGTCACCATATAAGCTATTAAAATAGAGTAGAGGATGGTCTCTGAATTCCTCCTGGGTCTTAAATTCTGTGGATTCACATAACTATAAAATGATAATACATACAAAGTTGCCCTAAACATGAACAAATTAATAGAACATAACACTTTACCACGGTTTGCAAGTCTCTTTATGATGATCCTCGGTTTCCTTTATCATATCCTTTATAATTCATGAACTTATATTCTGCTTTTCAGCCATTTAAATGATTCTTAAATCTTCACCTATAGAGGTGACTTTGCATATGCTGTTCCCTCTGCCAAGAACTCATTCCACCTTGCTAACCTTTATTTCTTCCTTAGGACTCTATATAGACTCCATCTTATCCAGGAAGGTTTATCTCAAGTCCTAATCCTGGGTTAGGTACCATTCTTATAGGCTTTCTTATGTTCCCTATAGCTGTTGTTCCCTTTAGCTGTTTATTACTTTATTATTTTCTCTTGACTTCTTAATGTCCCCCATTAGTTGAAAACTCTGTGAATAGAAGAACCATGCATATATCAATCTCTGTTGTATTTCTAGGTTTATTAAAGACATTGGCACAGAGTGGACTCCTCATAAATATTTGTGAGAGAGCGAATGAATAAATGAATGAATGAGCTTGAATATAAACATTACAGAAGAAATGGAAAATAAGAGTGATTGCTTAGCTAAGATGAATTGAGGCAGTTTTCCTGAACTGGGTGAGCCTTGATTTAGATTTTGAAAAGAATGGAATCTAATAACTGTCAGAGAAGAGATTGACATACTAAGTTATATAAAAAGAAGTGTACAAAAGTCATAGTCTAGGAATTAAAGATTAGCTTGGCCAAAAAAGTAAACTGTAAGTAGAAAACTAATGAGAAACAGAGTTGGAAAACAATCAGTAGTAGCTGGTAAAGAATTTTAAGAGTTACAAGCTGAAGATTTACATTAAAAATAATCAGTAAGTGCATCCTTAATTAGGTGGATATTATGACGAAAATGATCTCTGAAGAGAAAATACTGCTTTGAATAATTTTTGTAAATAAGAATGCTAATGTTAAGTAAACAGGTGTGTACCTGTAAACTGTAGGTAATAAAAGACAAAGAAGGAAGGAAGGAAGGAAGGAAGGAAGGAAGGAAGGAAGGAAGGAAGCAAAGGAGGGAGGAAGGAAGGAAGGAAGTTAAGGAGGGAGGAAGGAAGGGAGGGAGGAGGAAGGAGAAAGAAAGGAGGGAGGGAGGAAAGAGACAGAAAGAAAGAATGAAAGAAAGAGAGAAAGAAAAGAGAGAAAGAAAAAGGAGGGAGGAAAGGAAGGAGGGAAGGTGGAAAGAGAAAAAGAGGGTGAATGACATTTACATTGCAAAAGAAAGATAATTTTTAAGCCCTGTTTTCCATAGTTTACGTCTAGCTGGAGGTATACAAAGCCCTGGGGAGCGTTGCCAGGATATCACTGAGATACTTCATAGCAACATGGTGTCAATTAAAACGGACACCAGTAAAGCATGGGCTAGTGGGCTGGAAAGAAACATTCTGTTCATTCAATAAACCTGCTCTCATCTCATTTTCTTAAGGCTTTAGATTCGGTTAAGTGTTAAAAGCTGCACAGGGAGAAATGTGGGTTCTGATTAGACAATAACCAGGTCATTAATTTTGTCATATTTACATATAATGCTTATGATACTACAGAACTAGTTTTCAAAAGCTCTGAAAAACATAATACATTCAAGTATCATAGTGTGGCTCTGACTTATCTTTTGTGATCAAATAATCTGGAACAAAGAAATGCATATCTTGATCACTGAATTAAATAGCATATGTATGAAGTGTGTGGCTGTGTTGTTTAAACAATTAACCACTACTCAAAGATTATGCTACCTAGGGCATACTGAAGTAGGTAAGATTAATAAAGACTTTGCCTGCAATTTAGCACCTTCCCTACCAACAATTTCTATTGTTGAATTTTTGCAAAAAAAAAAAAAAAGAATCTTTGCATTTTTACACTAATAGTCTCAAATTGGAAACATCTGGATCCTCTCCAAGACCGATGCTCATGGGTTTTTGTAAAAGATCAGTATCGGGTGACTGTACTGTACACTGAATATTTGACAATGAAAAAGCAAGCACACAGGACAGCTATGGTCGAAAGTGGCTCCTATGGAAACCGAGAGGGCTATGTGTTTACCTCATCTTTGTCATGTGCTGACTAGGAAATTTGGGCAAGTTTTTTAGTTTCTGTGAATCTCGATCTCCTCATCTGAGAAAGATAGGGAATAACACGTATTTCAAAATGCTTTGGATAAAGTATAGAACACAATGCTGAGGGCAAAGTAGGCGCTCAATTACTATGTAGTATCAGTGGCGGTTCAGTGTATTTTTTCACTAGTTCCTTTGAGCAAAAACATACCTTGGAACTTGCATATGCTTGCATAAAAAGTATCCCTAGGACACATGATGCCATCTATTAACATGTCTCTGCATCACTCAGAATAAAAAAGTTCCAGAGTTGGAGGAAAACAACTAGAACATGCATTTCCTCTACTGGCATCAGAAAGGAGAAGTTTTTCTCCCATTCTAGAAATATTTCCAAATCCCTACTACTTGCTCTTTCCCAAATACAAACTGTCAAAGAGAGGCTTAAGGAAGAAACAGTGCAATAGATTACTCCCCTTTTGGTAGATTAGATCTCCCTACCATTGGGCTGTTTTCCAAAATAATCAGTTGGCCGGAAGGCAAATTGCTGAAGGAGCTGATTTCACGCATCCCTGAAGTGGTTCTTCAGTTTATAGTCCAAAATAATTCTACTCATTACTGCATATCCATCCATCTTTTTAAGGAGTCCATGGTGAAACTGACTGCTGGGTATCTCCTTCCACCTTATGTATCCTTGGAAAAATGTGCTGCTGCCATGATTCTAGCGGCTTGGACCAAAACTGTCATAATTCCAAGGATAAACACATATTGAAAGCAAAGGATTAGGCCCCGTAGAAACAGATTAGTATCCAGACAGATTTAAGGTCTGATTCTTATTCTACTACAAACTGGCGGCGTGACCATTGATGGCACCCTAGAATCTCAGGTTCCTGTGCTCTAATGTAACGACTTCACAGTATTGTCATAAAGAATAACTACAGATCACAAACCCAAAGTATCTAGCATGAGACTTTTTCTCCCTTTCTCATATATCCAGTTTCCATCATAAATCATTGTTTGTTTTTGTTAGCAAATTTATGAAGTCTCTTTAATCCAAATTACACATATGCACACATACTTTCATTCATGAAAAGGTAAATCACCTTTTTTTTTTTTTTTTAAGATTTTATTTGACAGAGAAACACAGCTAGAGAGGGAATACAAGCAAGGAGGTGAGAGAGGGAGAAGCAGGCTTCCCGCCGAGCAGGGAGCCCGATGCGGGGCTGGATGTGGGGCTGGATGTGGGACTCGATCCCAGGACGCTGGGATCATGACTTGAGCCGAAGGCAGTCGCTTTACCAACTGAGCCACCTAGGCGCCCCAAAAGGTAAATCATCTTAATGTCTTAAGCTTTTTATCCCAAACCTGAGAGAATCCTTTAGTAGACACTCTCTTGAGTCCTTCTCTCTCTCACTGAAGAGAAATTTTTTTTTTTTTTAATTTTATTTATTTATTTGACAGCTAGAGAGGGAACACAAGCAGGGGGAGCGAGAGAGGGAGAAGCAGGCTTCCCGCCGAGCAGGGAGCCCGATGTGGGGCTCGATCCCGGGTCTCCAGGATCATGACCTGAGCCGAAGGCAGTCGCTTAACCAACTGAGCCACCCAGGTGCCCCTCACTGAAGAGAAATTTAAGGATTCCTTTTCCCTCTAATCAGGAACACAGTCTGAAACCTTTCTCAAATGATGGATCAGAGAAAATGAGTCAGCAGTACACACATACACAATCCTATATACAAAGGATATGAGTTCTTCAGTCCTTGAGCTTTACTGGGAATGCCTACGTTTACTTCAAAGGGTTTCGTGTCTAAAGTGCATATTTTAAAAAAGATTTTATTTATTTACTTGGCAAAGAGAAACACAGCTGGAGAGGGAACACAAGCAGGGGGAATGAGAGAGGGAGGAGCAGGCTTCCTGCCGGGCACGGAGCCCGATGCGGGGGTTCGATCCTGTGTCTCTGGGATCATGACCTGAGCCAAAGGCAGACGCTTGAGAGCTCAGGGCCCCACACCTCAGTGCACCCCCAGAGAAAAGCAGTCAGTCACTCCCGTCTTCCTGGTTTCCAGCCACACTCCATGCTCACCGGGCCTGTGACCGAGTGTTTCTATCTCTGATGCTTGGCCCCGTTTGGAGTCTCCAGACCCAGCCGATTCCTGCAGCGCTCCTGGGCCGCTCCTCCTAGTGGAGGAAGCGAGGTTCTCCCTGTGGCTGCTGCTTGTGGGGTCCCTGCTCGAAGACTAGTCGCCCGACTGTGCCTTGGATCTCAGTTTATGGCACCCAGGAGCTGAGAACCCACCCCTGGGCTGCGTCTCTGCAGCCGGCTTTCCTGCCCCGATACCTGGGAGCTCTGCCGCCCTCAGGCGCCCCCGGTCTTTCTGTGACCCCGCGGGGTTCTACCCCCAGCCTAGTCACTGTAGCAACATCCTTCACCAGAGCAGACTTCTAAAAGCTACCGAGTGCTGGACCTGAGATCTCCACCTCCTGTGTCTTCCAGAACTTTCCAGAAACAATGTTCATCTTGTACATGTTGATAACGAGTGTTTCAGCCTTCACCATTCAGCCTGAGGAACACACAGGGGTTGCGGAAAACTGCACATTTCTTGGCAAGTATTTCAAAACTGACTTCAGGGTGGAAGGGGAGCCTGTGGTCCTGAGGTGCCCCCAGATGCAGCTCTGGTTGTGGACATCTGTCAGCCCCCATGTCAACGCGACATGGCGTAAAAACGATTCTGCTAGAACAGTCCCAGGGGAAGAAGAGACTCGGACGTGGATCCAGGATGACTCTCTCTGGATCTTGCCAGCCTTGCGGGAGGACTCTGGCACCTACATCTGCACTGTCAGAAATGCTTCTCACTGTGATGAAATGTCCGTTGAGCTCAGGGTTTTCGAGAAGACAGAAGCTTCCCTGCCTTTCATATCGTACCAGCAAATTCTAACCTTGTCAACCTCTGGGTCCTTAGTTTGCCCTGAGCTGAGTGAATTCACCCATAACAAAATGGATGTGAAGATTCAGTGGTACAAGGATTCTGTCCTTTTGGATCAAGACAACGAGAAGTTTCTAAGTGTGAGGGGAACCTCTCGCTTACTCATCTATAATGTGTCTGCGGAGGATGCGGGTTATTACAGCTGTACCATGATGTTCACCCACGAAGGCATACCGTACAACGTGACTAGGAATATTGAACTACTACATTGAAGTGCCCCTGGTTTTTGATCCAGTCATCAGGGAGGATTTGAACACGGATTTTAAATGCCTTGTCCGTAACACACTGAGTTTTCAGATGCTCCGTACCACAGTCAAGGAAGCTACCACATTCTCCTGGGGGACCATGCTGGCCCCCCTCTCCCTGCTCTGCTTGGTTTTGGTGGGAATATGGATGCACAGACGGTGTAAACACAGAACTGGAAAAGCATACGGTTTGACCACGTTAAAGACTGGCCACTAAGATTTCCCATCTTACCCAAGTAAAATAAAGACAATAAAGCAATTCAGAGACAAAAAAAAAAAAAAAAAAAAAAAAAAAAAAAAAAAAAAAAAAAAAAAAAAAAAAAAAAAAAACAAAGGCAGACGCTTAATGACTGAGCCACCCAGACGCCCAATAGTGCACATTTTTAATGAAGAAATCCTTCCCTAAAAAGGAGGTAACATAGTATAGTGTAAAAATGAGACACACACACCTGAATTTCAATTCCAGATTTGCCATTCACTAACTGAGTGGCTTTAAGATATGGCTAGTAAATGCCAAAACCACTTTATATGCAAAAAGGAGGTATATCTACCTGCTGTTAAAACTAAATTACCTCTTTATGAATCATCTCAAACAGTGCCTGGAACATAGTTGGTGCTCAATTAATGGTAGGTTATTTATTTATTCTTTGTAATTATCACTGCGAAGCCTTCGTGCCTCAAATAGTCTCTTACATTATTCATAAAAACATAAAGAGAACATATGCAAATCATCCCATCTTGCCCCTCCATGCCTTTACCTAGTGATGATCAGGCACAAATAGTCACAAATTGTGCTTCCAGGACAAAAATATTTTAAACTGAAACCTTCCGCCTCACTCTGTTTCTCAAGACCAACAAAGCAAGTTTAGTCCCTTTTTCACAGGGAAGGGAAGCATTTAAACATCCAGAGGCAGCCTCCATGTACTCCCTATGTTTCTTTTCTTGGGCTAAATACTCACAGTTCCTTTAATGCTACTCATATTTCATATTTCTAGACATTTCACTACTGATCTCCCTGTATGGAGGAGTTACTGGATCTAGGTAGGGCTTAATCTCTAAATAGCATGATCTAACTTGGAACCAAAAAAAAAAAAAAAATCATCTAGAAAGAATAGAATGGAAGGAGGGGAAAATCCCCCCACAATGCTGATAATACACTGTCTTTTATTACAGAATGGTTTTGGCAAACAGTTTCGAAAACTAAGTGGGAACATTTAAAGCCCTGTTGGCTTCTGCCTGCTGTTTTCCTGCTGCCCCATCAGGATGCTGCCAGGAGCAAGATTTCCAGCATCCTCCTGTCCTAGTTTTTCAAAGACTTCTTGGTCTTTTCAGTGACTGCTGTATGGTATTTCTTTTCTTTGTGGCACCACATAATCATTCATTATTTTGCAAGTTAACTCTCTAAGCAAGATGACTTCTTAAAAGCAAATTTAAGCTCAACAGAATTAATGTTGCTCATCTTACCTACTCTGGAAATGATTAAATGTAGCCGAACCCTCCTACTGTGGCAAAATTTAATATCCTTGGCTGCACTATAAATAAGGAGTACATTAATCCTCAGTTACTATTGCTTTATATACATAGAATTATATATTTGGGTTAATCAGAAGTATGTGCCACAACTTTTTTCTTCATCCTCAGGCAAAGGAAAAATACATTAGCTTGCACAGGTTAAATGATACAGACCTTGTATCACCTTTCCTAGTAATTATCAGACACATTTCAGCAAAAAAGTAAAAGGTTTATTTTGTTTCAAACACTTTCTGTTACCAGGCACACCGGTGGGGCAGGGGGGAAACAGATTTCCAGTTTTTTGATAGACTGATCAATAGGTTTTGTTTTTGTTTTTGTTTTTGTTTTGTTTTTGTAAGAGTTAATATTCTTCAGATACTCTTTAAAAGCAGAAACAGCCTTCTGTTCATGATGTGTTGCCTGAGCTGATGTTCCCATGATTTTGTTCTCAGTTTAGACTGGCTTTCATGTAGTTGAGATAGTGACTGCACCAAGCAGATCAGCATTAGATGTTATACATGGGAGAAGAAGCCAAGTCCAGAGACACCAGGCCACAATCAGCCTTTATCCTACAGCCCTGCAATCAGCCCAGGACATCCTTACTTTGCTTTCATCACTGGATGTTTCTCAATTTGCACAACTACAATGTGTACCGTGTGGAATATATATATGCGTATATATGTAGAGAGAGAGAGAGAGAGAGAGAGAGAGAGAGAGATTGTATTCATTTATTTGACAGGGAGAAAGAGAGCACAAGCAGGGGGAGAGGCAGGCAGAGGGAGAAGCAGACTCTCTGCTGAGCAGGGACCCCCAGGGTGGGATGGGACTCAATCCCAGGACCCCAAGATGATGACCCGAGCTGAAGGTAGACACTTAACCGACTGAGACACCCAGGCATCCTGGATCATATATTTTTAATACCATATCCTAAGATTAAACTTTTGTCAACTGAAACTCCACTCTCTTTCATTTCTACTACCTTCTCCCTCATTGTTTTGATTTCATGTTTAATTTCTTTTAACATTTTCTTTTCTGGGGGCACCTAGATGGCTCTGTGGTTAAGTGTCCAACTCTCGGTTTCACCTCAGGTTATGATATTGTGGTTGTAAGATCGAGTCCTCCAGGAGGCTCTGCACTCAGTGCCTAATCTGTTTGGATTTCTCTCTCCCTCTGCCTCTCCTGCTTGTTCTCTCTCTCTCTCTCTCCTTCAAAATAAGTAAACTATTCTTAAACAAAACAAAACAAAACAAAGCAAAACAAAAATCATTCTCTTTTCTTTTCACTCAAGTGTACATTGGATATCTGTCCTCTACGTTGCTGAGTTGATAGGTCTGTCCTTTATTTTGTCCACGGAAATATAAACCTGCTATGTATTTATGTTGGAGTCTGTGCATAGTGACTAGAGGCTTAGTCAATTTTCACTTGAGCTTGCCCTTCAGTCTGCTTTTTAATTTTGATAGAAAGCAGTATAAAATAGGTTTTAAGTGCTTTAGAGATGTGAGACTGAGTGTCAGAATTTTGATTCCAGGTATGTACTTATAATTTTTCTTCCTCTTTGTCCAACTATTAAATTTCTGAAAGCCTCAGTTTTCTCATCTTTAAAATGGGGATACTACTACTATTTATCAAAAACTTGAAAATTAAATGACATTCTGTACACTTAGCACAAATCCACACAAAATAGTAATACCGGGAAAAAACCTGCCATGAATATAATTAAGTTCCCATTCTCCTCTCATAGAGGAGATGTCTTTTTTAACTTTGCTGTAAAAATAAAATGGACATTTTCTAAAACATTCTGTCATTTCCTATAATGAATAATTTTGTGAGCTTTGCAATTGTTTTCAGGTCTTTAAGATACTACATTTCTCTTCACTATGTCTACATTGCCCTTCTCCTGTCCTTTCATACTTAAATGATGGATGAACTTTTTGAGACTATGAGATATACTATAATTATTTTTCTCCAGCTTTAGAAAAATCTATACCTGTTCATTCCTCCTCACAGGCCTGTTAAAGAATTTCTCCTTGTTTATGTGTACAAGTTCATTCTTCAGGAAATTAAGAGAGAAAGTAGGAAGAACTCACTATTAGCTTGGCTTAATCAGTCTAATCCAGAAATGTTTTCCATGATTATCAAGTGCCTTAAGTTTATCTTCAGAGAATATTAGCATTATATATAATATATTTAATAATATATAATATATAAATGTCTAATATTTATAACACATATACATGGAATGCTTTCAATTATAGTGAAGTCATAGGAAATTATTTTCATGTTTCTAATAAATTACATCAGTGAAAGCAAATGAGTTTGTCAAAACTCTGTTGACATAATACAATCTTCCTCTGATACTATACATTGAATTCATCCTTGTATTTGGAGTCTTCTTGTGCATTTTACTATGTTATTTAGCCAATGTGTATCAAGGTTACTCATAGAACATGAAGTCAGTATCTTGTATTAGTTTTATAAAAATATGTAACACTTGTGCATCCATTTGTTAAATTTCTTATCTTTTATCTGGATGTCAAAAAATCTATAAGGAGGCCACAAAATAATAGAGTCCCAAGACATTTATAAAACTTATGACAATATCCACATAAGTGTTTTATCAAAATAAAGTTCAGAAAATTAGGTTACATGGAAACAAGAATACAAGCCTCCCTGATTGAGAACAGAATCTAAGAAACAAAAATTATTAATTTCTCTCTAAACAAGAAATTCCTTTTAGTTAAACAGAAATTATGAAGCAAAACACTCAGACCTAAAATTATGTTTTTTATGTACTGTGCAATAAGGTGTCCTCTCTTCTTAAGAATAAAAGCCAGGCAACAAAGAAAATGCATAAGCCAGTGAGCTAAGCAAAGAACTTATTAGTTTTGCTATGTAATGAGGATGACAGAACAGTTGCAAGTCAGATTACATTTGACTTTGCTCTGTTTCTATCACATCTGCCACTTAATATAAAGAGATAAATATTCTCTTATTGATAAATGGTTTTACTCTGAAGTCTGTATTTGCCCAGCTGATTTGTCACGAAACATGGTCAGTGTAGCAGATAGTTCACAAAGTATCCATATTACTAGTCAATTCAGATATGAGTCAAATCAAAATGAATTTAGAGGCTCCTTGTTTAGATATTCTTCCTGCCTAGAGCTTGGCTCTTTATTTTCCAACTCCATGAAAAACTTAGGAAAGTCATTGGTGTTTGAGAGAGAGTCAATCTGCAAACCCTTTTTTATTAGAATTTTAGTGAATGTCTTTTTCTTAATCTAAACCATCATTCAAAACTTTGTTCCTTCTAATCAACTCTGTTCTACTAATGTGAAAAAATTAGTGCACCTACTAAGAATATATATTGGCCATTTTCTGTTTGATCAAATGAATACAAATATTTAATCAGTAACATATACACGTGTAATGATGGAATAAACTACAAAATATAAAATGATTATGAATGTTGTCACATTTGCCACTAATCTGTGGCAAACTGCCACTAAAGCATGTCACTAATTTGCAGTTTCCATTTCTTATTCAGAGACCTTTCTGTATATTCCTACGACACCTTTGTACAGCCTTTACTTTCTCTCAGGAGTTTTGACCTAAACAAATGGAAGAAAAACTCTAAACCTTAAAAAATAATCCTTTGTAAATCAGATATTTTGTTTCTATATGCTGAAATATAAACTATCAGTTTATATTATATCTAAATGATTTTATTTCTTCATGTTTTCTATTAGAAAGAGTTTATGGTGAGAAAGACCAAACATTAATTATAAATTATAGGATAGAACTAGAGCCTGAAATCTTTTTTCACTAAACGCTCTCTGTTCCTGAGGCATCAATTCCCATGCTTGTTACATAACATCTGGCTGGTTTGATCAGTACTCTGCCATTTTGATTGAAAACAAGACTTCAGTAGGTGAATTATCTCGCTCAGTACATCTGATATGGAGTATTCTCTTTGGGAAAAAACAGACAGCTTTTGAAAATAATATTATTCTGCTCAAAATATGGAATGGAAATGTGGTTATATTTATAATAAAAAGGTGAGTTGGAGTGCCTTTAAGACCACAGGTCTTCATGATTTGGATGATGATTCTTTTTCATTCACTCTTTGGAAGCCAAGGGATGCTTAATTCATGTTTTCACAGTTTAAAATTGGGCACGGTTTCTGAGGTCAAAGATAAAATGATACTTGTGCTTAGAATTTTCTTGAATTCAGTTAATGAAGGCCAAAATGGGTTCTTCTTTCTTGATTTCCTTCTTGCCCTCCTTCTTCCTTCATAAATTTTATGTTTTATTAATTAGCATTGGCTTCATATTGGTTAAGAAAATGTCAATTTAAAAATAAGAATATACAGGGCGCCTGGGTGGCTCAGTTGGTTAAGCGACTGCCTTCGGCTCAGGGCATGATCCCGGAGACCCGGGATCGAGCCCCACATCGGGCTCCCTGCTCGGCGGGAAGCCTGCTTCTTCCTCTCTCACTCCCCCTGCTTGTGTTCCCTCTCTCACTGTGTTTCTCTCTGTCAAATAAATAAATAAAATATTTTTTTAAAAAATAAGAGTATATATTGGCTTTTTTTATTCCTCCAAATATCTCCAATTAAAAGGATTTCTCATAATCATGTATTAGCTTTTCCTTAAGCTGTGCTAAATTTGTCATTTATAATATCCCCAATAAAGCCCTAACGTTTTGGAATTTCCCTAAGTTCATATGAGCAACAATTACCATCAAAAGAACATGATGCATCATATCTATTTTAAACTTCTCAGGGCTCTCCTGTTGATAAATGTTAATAATTCCAGGCAAAGTTAAGGGAAGAGCATAAATGTTGGAGAGCGATCTGAACACAAATCGATATGGTGTTTCTTTGCAATTAAGTCTGAGGTACTCTACTAGATATCAGAACTACATCTGTCATCTGGTATTCCAAAAACACTGACAGTATCCATGATTGTTCTAAGGGGAAATAAATTATTCATTTACCAAAGTTTGATTACCACTTGAAATAATATTCTAAAAATCACCTATGTGTACTGAAGGAAAAAGCAAGCAAGAGAATAAGGCAAAAACGCAAAATTAATTTTCCTTTCAAAATAATTTGTTGTTTATTATGTCTTGAATAATACCTATCGAGGGCAATAAGTTATTAACATACTAGTGAAACTTTATAACAACGGTAAGAATTCCTAATATTTCATGGTTTACTTAGTTATTTTTCTTTTAGGCATTTTCACTAGAGTAACATCTCAGATTCCTTAACTATGAAATAGGGATAACAAAAGCACCTTTCTAGCTACTTTGTTATGAAGATTAAGTTATTTAATGCATGTAAAATAATTAAAATAATCCTTATCATAGAACCATTTGATAAACAAAAACAATAAAAATGTTATCTGTGATCACAAAGATCATAAAGGCTGTTTATAAAAATCTAATTCTTTCTTTTCAGATAAAATAGGATTGTACTTCCCCATCCCCTGGACTTTGGGTAACTGGATTTGAATATGGGAAGGAAGCATCTATTATAAATTTCAGGACAATTTCCTGGCTAACAGGGTAGATTATAAAACTGCCAAAGAAGAAGCTGAAAATATGGTTAAGTTAGTTTTGGACATAGTGTTTTTGAACTGACCATGGACAGCCTGATGGGAGTGTCTTCCATGTGGCTGGATAAATAAGTTTGGGGCTAGAGGAACATCTGGAGTCACCAACTGATAAGTGACCGTTCGTATCACGGGCTTAGAGGAATCACCAAGGAAGGGTTTATGGAGAAATGCTGAAGGATAATGTGTGAGGATCCAAGTCTGAAGAACTTCAGGACTTGAAAAATGGGAAAGGTAACTAGCTACTTAGTTTTAAGGAGGATAAGAAAGAAGACTGGGAAGACAAAGGAAGAAGGCACAGCCAAAGGTAGGGAGAAAAGTGGAGGAAAATGATAGCACAGAAGTCAGAAAATAAAGTTCCAAAAATCCCTTAAACATAGAAAAAACTCAGTTGCTGCCTGGGAAAATCATATCTTTCGATGAATATACACACTGTTTAGCTTATACCTGCAAAAGCTTCTATTTCTTAAATTCATCCATAAGAAGACACCGTGTCAATTTTGAATATGTTGCTATTTAGTACATCAACCCTTGGGTGGATTACAATTCCAAGTTGTTTCTGGTGGTAGAATTAGACAGGTAACACAAGCAAGAGGGTTAAAAAAAAAAAAAAAAACATTAGTAGTGCAGGTTTTGCTGCAAACATTTTGAAATTGGATGTGTGAAGCTTTCAGATTTCTCATCTGCTCATTTTGTACTGAATGGGTACTGAAAAAGTTTTCATCTCCATAACTCCAACTGTGAAGATCATATGGACTGTTCTAGATGGAACAATGGAGTGTCCATGAACCAAAAAACACTTTTCTTATGTAACAGTAAAAAGTCAAGCATCGGGGTGCCTAAGTGGCTCAGTTGGTTGGGTGACTGCCTTCGGCTCAGGTCATGATCCCGGAGATCCGAGATCGAGTCCCACATCGGGCTCCCTGCTCGGCAGGAAGGCTGCTTCTCCCTCTCTCACTCCGCCTGATTGTGTTCCCTCTCTGGCTGTGTTTCTCTCTGTCAAATAAATAAGATCTTTAAAAAAAAAAAAAAAGTCAAGCATCTTAAATGTGAAGTATATGGTGAAACAGATGCATAAAATGTACACTAATAGTGCCATTTTGGGGGCAATTTGTAACTTGTATTTTGTTACCTGAAACGTGTCTTATTTGCCATGACTTTTACACACACACACACACACACACATACAAGTAGTGAAAGTGGCAGGCAGAGGGAGAGGGAGAAGCAGGCCTCCTGCTGAGCAGGGAGCCTGATGCAGGGCTCAATCCCAGGATCCTGAGATCATGACCTGAGTCAAGGCAGACACTCAGTTGACCAAGCCACCTGGGCACCCCTATTATATATATTGTACTCAAATAAAATGGAATACATAATATTCAAGACATTGATCCATATGTATATTTGTTTCTCCTTCAATGACCAGCTTGAGATTAGAGAAGCAAAACAAATTATACTCTGTTTTATAACACTGCCAAATTACATTTCTTAGTGGCTAACATATAACCACGATAGTAACACACCGGTATTCACTTATATGTGAAGTTGTGTTATGAATCCACATACACACATATGTCAGAAATGAATGTGTCATGATTAAAAGCACGAAATTTGCAGTCAGACTGACATCAGTTGCTAAGGTGGGAAATAGAAAACAGTTTTCCTGATTTCCATTTTACAAATGAAAAAAAGAGACTTATTGGGCAATCTGTCCAAACACATCTAACTAGGGAATCTAGGGAGAAAGAATCAAAAATAGGAAACTATGGAATTTGTTAAAAAGAGTTGTTTTAAAATGTTATGTCCACATTTTCAGTAATAACTTATTTCCCAGAGTTGTCGTGGATATAGGTTTTTTTCAGAAAGGTATCAGAAAATGGTTGCAAAATCATACATTCACTTACTAAACATGTTTGAGACCACATGTGTATCAGTCATCGGTCCACAAAGATGAAAAAGATAGAGATCTTATTCTCAAAGAGGAGACGAAGATAGCTGGATTAACAAAGGATGGGATGAGCCTGTGATAAGAGTTGCGCACAATGAAAACCAGTGGATTTTACTTTTTTTTATGTTCAAAGTCCTTTCTCTTTTTGAGTCAGGGTCTTTTAATCTAACTTAAGAGAGAGTAAAGGATAGAAGGAAGGATAAAATACTGAACCCCTGCTTTCTGCTCAAGCTCTCAGTAAACTTTCCAAACCTGATCATTAATTTTAAGGCCAGTAGTAAGCTGAAGCAGGCTTAAATTGGCTTGTGGGTGAATTGCTAAATATCTGGGAATTTTATGAAACGAGTATTAGAACCACTTGTGACTTGAAATCAGCCATAATGAGCATAGTTATACCACAGGAATTGGCAAACACTGCACATTGAAGCTTTCTTTCCTTTTTTGTAGGATGGGAGAGCTGGTTTACCCAAGCACGACTGCTTCCAACACATGGATAGACAAAGTCAGAAACCACTGGTCTCTCCTCATGAGTCACTTTTCAAATGATGATAACAAGCTTCTCTTGTGGACTGTGAACTGTGAAGAAACTGATTCTGATTTTGTTTGTAAGCCTGGTGTCTGGGTGAGTACTGTTTGGTCATGTGAGCCAACATTTTCTGGGAGAATAAAGGAGAAAACTGAAACAAGAGACATGTTTTCCCTATGAAAACAGTGACCGGGTTAAGTTATCTTTATCTGAAAATTTCCAGGCAGTGGAAAGTGCCTGAAAACCCGGTTTTCCCAAGTCAATGAGACCTTAAGTGGTTTGTTTCTAGTTTTTAATAAATGGTGGTCTGCTATCTCTTTGTTCGGTTCTCTTTGGTAGATACTGCTAAGCATAGCAAGTGAAGTCCATTAATTTCTCGACTGGGCAAGAAGCACAAATAGCTGAGTTCTACTTGGAACTAAACGTCGAGTCACTAGGTGATGCCTACAAACCTAGTTTAAGCTTTAAACTCAGCACCCTAAGTCATTTTAAGAGATTAAAAATTATATTGTCATTTGCAACATGAATTGCCATTTGAAGGCATTATGGTAATTCAACTATGTCAGAGAGAGAAAGACAAATGCCATATTATCTCATTTATATGTGGAATATAAACAAAGAAACAAAAATGAATTAAAAACACCAAAAAGAACCAAACAGGGTTTGGTTACATCATGGATACAGAGAATGGACTGGTGGTTACTAGAGTAGGGGTTGGTGAGGATGGGCAAGATGAATGAAGAGAGACAAAAGGTGTAAGTTTCCAGTTACAAAATAAGTAAGTCATGGGTATGTAATGAACAACATGGTGACTATGACTAATAATACTATATTACAGGGGTGCCTGGGTGGCTCAGTCGTTAAACGTCTGCCTTCAGCTTAGGTCATGATCCCAGAGGCCCTGGATCGAACCCCGCATCGAACCCCGCATCGGGCCCTGCTCGGCAGGAAGCCTGCTTCTCCCTCTCTACCCCTGCTTATATTCCCTCTCTAGCTGTGTTTCTCTCTGTCAAATAAATAAAAATTCAAAAAATATATTAAGAAATAATACTATATTACATATTTGAAAGTTGCTATAAGAATAAATCTTGGGGCACCTGGGTGGCTTAGTTGGTTAGGTGTCTGGCTTTGGCTCAGGTCATGATCCTGGATTCAGAGCATCAGGCATGTCTGGCTGCCTGCTCAGCAGGGAGTCTGCTTCTTCCTCTGCCCCTCACCTAAGTTATGCTCTCTCATTCTCTTAGATTAGTTAAATAATTGATTAACTACAGTAACATTTTTTTAAAAAAGAATTAATCTTAAAAGTCATCATCACAGGAAAAAAATATTTTTTCACATTTTATTTATTTAATGGAGGACATTGGGAGAAGGAAGAGAAAAATGAATGGGGAGAAATCAGAAGGGAAGATGAACCATGAAAGACTATAGACTCTGGGAAACAAACTGCAGGTTTCAGAGGAGAGAGGGGTGGGGGGATGAGTTAGGCCCATGGTGGGTATTAAGGAGGGCATATGGGGGCGCCTGGGTGGCTCAGTTGGTTAAGAAACTGCCTTCTGCTCAGGTCATGATCTCGGAGACCCGGGACTGAGCCCCACATCAGGCTCCCTGCTCAGCAGGAAGCCTGCTTCTCCCTCTCTCACTCACCCTGCTTGTGTTCCCTCTCTCACTGTGTTTCTCTCTGTCAAATAAATAAATAAATAAAATCTTTAAAAAAAAAAAAAGGAGGGCACGTATTGCATGGAGCACTGGGTGTTATGCACAAACAATGAATCATGGAACAGTATTTCAAAAACTAATGATGTACTGCATGTGATTAACATAACATTATAAAGTGAAATAAAAGCGTGCCTAGTGGCTCGGTCATTAAGCATCTGCCTTCTGCTCTGGTGATGATCCTGGAATTCTGGGATCGAGCCCTGCATCGGGCTCCCTGCTCACTGGGAGCCTGCTTCTCCTTCTCTACTCCCCCTGCTTGTGTTCCCTGTCTAACTGTGTCTCTCTGTCAAATAAATAAAATCTTTAAATGAAAAAAAAATTAAAAATTTAATATAATAAAAAATAAAAAGATTATATTTATTTGTCAGAGAAAGAGAGAGTAAGCACAAGCATGGAGAGCAGCAGGCAGAGAGAGAAGCAAACTCCCTGCTGAGCAAGGAGTCCCAAATGGAACTTGAGCCCAGGACCCTAGGATCACGATGTAAGCTGAAGGCTGATACTTAACCGACTGAGCCACCCAGTCATAAAAAAATTTTTTTAACAATATATGGTAATGGATGTTAACTACATGATTATTTCATAATGTATACAAATATAAAATCATTGTTTTATACTGAAACTAACTTAACATGCTATGTCAATTATACTCAATAAAAACTTTGAAAAGATATTGAAAATTGTCTATATCTATTTTACACAAATATATTTGTAACTACACTGAATTATTCCCATTGTTAAAGAATTTACATTAATTTGACGAGGCAAAGATTAACGAGCACAAAACAGGCAACAATGTCATAAACTCATATTAAAGTAGGAGATCAATATAAGAAGCAAGCATGGATGACAGGAGACAGCTTCATGAAGATGGTATAATTGGAGTCATCCCTTAAACAGTGCATGGGATTTTGTTTTGTTTTGTTTTCCTTGAATATCTCGGAAGAGCATTTTAAGAAGGAAAACAGCAACAGCAAAGTAAAGAGAATCACTTATGTGAGCACACAGACTCAGGGCTAATGGGGCCAAGAGCCAGGCCTCAGCACGTTCTGATGTGGAGGATAGCGGGAATGATTTTGCCTGTCCAGAAGTATATTTTAGCCTCCTTTGCACTGAGTTGTCATTTCTAGCTCTGCAATGTATCCGGTGAAATAATCAAAGAAACTTTCGGTCACTGAAACTCCCACCTAATATCTGAATGCGGCTGCACTTATCTCTTCGAAGAGCCACCCACCCACCCTGCCAAGGGAATTTAGGGAATAGGAAGGGAATTATTTGGAGGACTGGTGGAAAATGAAATACCAAAATTAGGGGCTCCTGGGTGGCTCAGTGGTTAAGCCTCTGCCTTCGGTTCAGGTCATGATCCCGGAGTCCCAGGATTGAGTCCCACATCGAGCTGCCTGCTCGGTGGGAAGCCTGCTTCTCCCTCTCTCACTCCCCCTGCTTGTCTTCCCTCTCTGGCTGTGTTTCTTTCTGTCAAATAAATAAATAAAAATCTTAAAAAAAAAAAAAGAAATACCAAAATTTAAGAATAAATAAACTAACAAAGAAAAAAGGACCACATAAGACTAAGGGAAGGGAAAACAAAACCAAAACCAAGGGAATGATGAACACTGACAGAACTATTCTCTGAAATAAGATAAAACGGTGAGTTTGAAATTATACTCATTGATTCTGCCTGAATATGACTTTTAGTGTAATTATAACCTTTGACTCTAAAATGCTAAGTCATACCAGACAGTACTTGAAACTTTACACTTAATACTCATTTAAATGTAACATCATACCTATAGGCATTGATTCTCAAATAAACATTGTTGTCTATCTACTTAGAAATTCTTATGATTCAAATACAAATAGTTTAACAGATTGTATTTTATGTGTGTGTCTTTTTATGACACAAGCAAGTACATTTAAATGTGCAAAAACTCTTCTCTGGGTGATTTGCATTCTTATATCCTATTATAGAGTTTCCTATTTGAATTTCCATCTGGCCCCTAATATCTTTTTGTGTTTATTATTGTTTTAATGAGATAATCTTGTTTTTACATACCTAGGTTTCATTACTATTTGGCAAAAGCAATCTCTACCCTAATTTCACTTCCATAAATACCTTAGCCTTAACCTTGAAGCTTAATGCAGTCTTGTATGAGATACTTCCAAAATAGCAAAATGAAAAGAAAAACTATTTAAAAGTAAAATGTAAGTAAAGGTTATTCCTTTATCTCAAAATCACAGAAGACTGTTTCTTTTTAAAAGATTTATCTATATCCATCTATATAATCCCTCTTTGAATACTTACCAAGATGAAGAAATATATTGGCTTATCTTGGACTGAAGCAGAATTTGAAAGAATTAAGTAGGTTCTACGCAGATTTTCCACTGATGGGGACCGACAGGGCTGAACATTGATAATTCAGTTCTTATTTAACAGTCATAAATGTTATCTTCAATCTGTGCTATCAACTAAAATTTTGTTCACTCAAATGCATCCACATTTGTGGCTTTCTCTGAAAAGACTGGAAATCATTCCTAAAACTCAGAAAGAAAGAACTCAATGAAAAGAAATGATGATCTATATCCACTTTAAGCTTTATTTCCTGATAAGTGAACTTTACAATAGGTTTGGGTTCCCAATAAAAGTCTCTCTAATTTTGGAGCCAGCGTCTTTCAAGAAGGATTCAGAGCCTTTTCCAACTTCTCAGGATAACAGAGTAAACTGACTACACAGTAAATAATTAGACACTTTTTTACTTTTTTATTTAAATTAATGAGCAAATAGCGCTTACTATATGCCAGCCATTCTTTCAAATATTTTACCGATGTGAACGCATTTTTCCTAGATGTCATTCAACGCACTTGGGACATAATGGGAGAATATGTGTAGAAGAAGCTTATTAAGTGCCTTTAATTGCAGGTCTTCTATATCTGAAGTGCATCTTTAATAAATACCAACAATAACTGCTTAGTGGTGAACCACTCACACATGTTCGCTCACCTTCACATCAGCCCTTTAGACTGGTATTATTATTAACTCCATTTCATGAATGAGTAAGCCCTGTCTCATAAATAGTAATTAACAGAACCAGGATAAAAACCAAGGTGTCAATGTCTCCAAAGCATGTACATACATTTTGGATCTCTCATATCCACACATTAAAAAAATTAGTTCCATATTCTACTTTTCGTGAAGTTATTGGGTCAAACTGTTCCCCGTTACAAATATCTCTCCCACCTGTCTTCTACTCCCTATCACTGCTGCTAGCCCACTAATTAAGTCTTCATCACATCACACTTACATTTTTGTAAAAGACTTTACTTTCCTTCTGAATTTTGGTCCACTCACCACAGCACCAACAGGTTGATTTTTAAATAACATGAATTTGATCATGTTACTACCCTACTTAAGACTTCTCAAAAATCCCTTACTGCTTTCAGACTAAAATCTCACATCTTTACCACATACAATGCTCAGATGGATTTTAGTGGTGGGTGTACTCTCGTGTCTCCCTACCATAGCCCAGGCCTCCCTTGACTCACCTGCAAAACACACACACACACACACACACACACACACACACACACACACACACAGAGCCTGTGTTTCAGCTAGATGAACTCCTTGCCATTTTGCCGTCTTTCGAGCCTCTGGAAGGTATCATTTCTCTGGTGGAATGCCCTTTATTCTCTTCTCTTCTAAACTCCTACATGCCGTTCAATACCTACCTGAGATGTCACATGGGATGTCTTCTCAGACATGTCTGGGTCTAGGTCATTGTTTTCCCTTAGCGCATTCATCATACTTTCCCATGTCTAAGGCTATCACATCAGTTTACATGTATTTTCCAATTATACTAAACATCAAAACAAGCTAGACGACACAGTACAAATTACATTTACTATCCCAGTCCTCAGTGAGTTTTGTTTTCTCAGGTGCTGAGTTAAAAATAGGCCTGGAAAAAGATGCTTCTCCAGCAGAATTTGTATGTGTTTATTCCTTAGATATTTCTCATCTTTGGCCATGCTTTATCTCCTGTTATCTATTGTGCTTGGCTCCTGGCATTTACACATGACCTTTTGGTATTGACGTTTTGCCCCGTCTTAGCACCTTAGGTTACATATTAAATACCTCATTCACTCATTACTTCCCAGTATTGACCCTGTACCACAGGTTTTCTCTTATGTCAATGCTATATCCAGCTGGAAGAACACAGTATTTTCATGACTCTTAAATCACAAACTAGAAGTCATCAAGCCTTCAGACAAAACTTTCTAAGTCATTAACATATCCAGGAAAGTGAACTCAGCCCTAAACAAGGAAGGGATCTTTCATGAGAGAGGCCTCATGTTAAATTGCAATTGCTAAAGAATGGTTATTTTTTTTTTTTTTTAAGATTTTAGTTATTTGACAGAGAGAAACACAGGCAGAGAGGGAACACAAGCAGCGGGAATGAGAGAGGGAGAAGCAGACTTCCCGCTGAGCAGGGAGCCCGATGTGGGGCTCGATCCTGGGTCTCTGGGATCATGACCTGAGCTGAAGGCAGTCGCTTAACCAACTGAGCCACTCAGGGGCCCCTAAAGAATGGTTATTTCTGCTGACAAGTACACAAGTACTACATCCTAAGTGTATATTATATTATTCAATCCTCACAGAGATAAGATCACATAAACTTTACAAAAGTGAAAGCTGAAACTCAGAGAAGTTAGTTACTAGCCCATTTTCACATAGCAAGATAACCATCAAAATTGGGATTCTGGCTAATTTTAAATACTACATCTGCCCCACATAAATCGCTTTGAGTACAAGTATCCTGCGGATTTCCAGGTCCTAGTACAGGTGTGCACAGAACCCTGTATTTGGAAGAGGGAGCAGCTATATTACCCACACCAGAGAACTGGGAGAGGTGTCAGAGGCAAGCTGTTAGTGGCAGAAGAGTAAAAATAACAGAAGTAATTAAGCAACATTAGACATATGAGCAATGTACAGAGGCTGCAGACAGAAGGGGCGATTTTATGATGTCTTAGTTTTTTCATGTGTAAAAATAGGGGCTGGAGTGGAATGGGGGGATTGTATTATCTCCATAGTCTGCTTCTGTCCTATGACTTTGTCATGTCTAGATATTTGCCAGATTATTTCTGTTTTGTACATTTTACCCTCAAGGCAATATTTTCTTTTTTTTTTTTTAAGATTTTATTTATTTGACAGAGAGAAACACAGCCAGAGAGGGAACACAAGCAGGGGGAGTGAGAGAGGGAGAAGCAGGCTTCCTGCCGAGCAGGGAGCCCAATGTGGGACTCGATCCTGGGTCTCTGGGATCATGACTTGAGCTGAAGGCAGTTGCTCAACCAACTGAGCCACCCAGGCGCCCAAGGCAATATTTTCTTATATGACCCTTGGAAATGTGCCACTGAAAAATTTCCACTATCTAGAGCTGACATGGAGCCTTCATTAGTCAGGTCCCCTGCTTCTCTTCTTCCCCGCTTTCTAAGTACTTTGCAGGATGTTACTGCTTTTTAATGTTTCCTCCAGATACTGAGGAGAGAAAGGAGGTGGAATTATAATCAGTCAGTCTCACTTATTAAAGTTCTTGTGAAAGTTTGATAGAAGAGAGGGTCGGCATTTAAGGGAACACTTTTTTTGTATCAGAAAGCTCTTAATTACCTACAGTAAAGGAGAGCAGTGGTGTGTATAATCCAAAACGGTGGATAATCCAAACATCATTTATATTTGACTTTGAAATGTATTTTTGAACTTGCATTTGAATAGAAATATGGGACCAAAGACTCGAAAAGTCCTAAGCTTTCTATCTTCCTTATACACACTAGTCTTTAGAGAAAATAGGCAATTGCATGTTTGAGCTTGAAGAGTTTTCTCCACCGGAGGGCAAGTCAAATAAAGTTAGAAGAAACAAAAATGGTGGTGATGTCAACAAAATTAGCTAAGCAGGACGTTCCCCTAAGGAAACTGAAACAAGATTCATCTTAGATGATGTAGAGTAGGGCTAAATATTGTTGAATTGTATATGGTTATCTATGAACCATGTTTCCACTTAAAGTGGGTCGTTTAAGATGGATGTGATGTACATCATTTCAAGCTGATAGATGACGAGCTAAAGTTGCTCAAAGTGTCTGACTCCCCCACTGAATACCAGCCAGGCACTGCACTGGGAGGAAGCCACAGCAGGGTGCCTTAAGAAGCTATTTCCAAACAAATTTAGACTTGTCTTATACATGATGAGAGCTATTTATAAAGATTGTATAACAAATAGCTTATAATAGACACCCCTGTCAATTGCATTTATAATGAAAAATCTTAACACAGGAAGGCGTTGATTCCCAGTGCAAGCTAAGGCTGCAATATCTTTTCTTTTTCATCAGCTATGCTAACTGGAGCGGAGTCAGTGACAAAACACACTCTCCTTCAGTTTATTGAAATCTGAATTGAGACCTTTATGGAAATTAAAGTTTTCATCAAGATATACAGAAGAGTAAAAATGAGTCAATTTATTTTCAGTGGTGATGCCAAATACAAAAACCATGCTGAATGATAAAAGCTATATTCAGAAATGATGGTTGGGGGGGCGCCTGGGTGGCTCAGTCGTTAAGCATTTGCCTTTGACTCTGGTCATGATCTCAGGGTCCTGGGATGGAGGCCCAAATGGGGCTCTCTGCTCAGCAGGGAGCCTGCTTCCCCCTCTCTCTCTGCCTGCCTCTCTGCCTACCTGTGATCTCTCTCTCTGTCAAATAAATAAAAAGAATCTAAAAAAAAAAAAAAAAAGGAGAGATTAAAAAAAAAAAAAAGCAAGAATGACAGGGATTCCTACATGGGGATCTTTAATAGTTTCTACTGTGATCTGTGTAATCTGTGGACCAGAGGCAAGAAGAGAGATTAAAAGAATTGAAAGAAAAGCAAAAGGAAACATGTAGAAAATAGCAAAAATCAAAAAGAGAATTGAAATTCTTCCATCTCCTCTAAGACAAATAGAAAGCAAAACTAAATGAATGACAAAAGAAAACATAATCTAAATAAAATTTAGTACAAGTGCTTTAAACCTATCAGCAATTTTCTACCTGCGTTGGCCAAAAGAAGATCGGTCATTAAAAAAGGAATATAGGGGTGCCTGTGTGGCTCAGAGGGTTAGGCCTCTGCCTTTCAGCTCAGGTCATGATCTCAGAGTCCTGGGATCGAGTCCCACATCAGGCTCTCTGCTCAGTGGGGAGCCTGCCTGCCTCTATGCCTATTTGTGATCACTCGGTCAAATAAATAAATAAAAACTTAAAAAAAAAAAAAAGCAATGTAAATTAGGCCATATCCCCAGGGCAGGTGAAATTAGCATGTAGTAATTGTGCAGATAGAGAGAGATTTTAGCGTTTCAATAAAAAAGACTGGAGTTTACAGAGGAAAAGAAAAACATTGGAATCAAAAAGAATTGAAAAGAAAACCAAAATTATTTTCTTTTTTAAATATATATATTTTTTGCAATTTTTGAAAATAAGACTATCTGAAAACCTATGATTTTCTTATTTCAAACATTTCTTTTTTCAATATTGCCATATTTTTTCTTAGAGTATCTAAAAATATGAAATATGTCTTATGATTACTGTAATATGGCAATTTGAAAACCCAAATTTCATATCTTAATTTGCTCTCAATTTATAATGTTATCTCAAGCATAAAGCTAGCTCTTTGGGTTAAAGCTCTGCTTTATTCATTGGTTCACTTTTTTCAGTAAATATTTCTTGTGTACTTATTCTATACAAACTCTATGCTTGGTACAATACTTATGAACATAAATTGGACATGGTTACAGTTTTGGTGTGTTTCTTGGGACAGGCCGAGCAAGGACAAAAGACAAACTATAACTTAAAATCGTGGGCGCCTGGGTGGCTCAGTGGGTTAAAGCCTCTGCCTTCAGCTCAAGTCATGATCTCAGGGTCCTGGGATCGAGCCCTGAGTCAGGCTCTCTGCTCAGCGGGGAGCCTGCTTCCTCCTCTCTCTCTGCCTGACTCTCTGCCTACTTGTGATCTCTCTCTCTCTCTGTCAAATAAATAAATAAAATCTTTAAAAAAAATTTAAAAAATGGCAAAGACACTTGACTAACACTGTATACAAGTGGAGACAACACAAGTAGATAGAGTTCATTTCTACGTGGGTGAGACATCTTTCACTTGGTCTTATGAAATCTCTACATATCAAAGATATTTACCTATGATATCTTTCCCCAAAGGATAAGGGAAAAAATTTCCTTTGAAGTCTTTAATGCAGATAAATTTAAAATAAAAACAAAGAAAACTAAGAAAATAAAATAATAAAAATAATAAGAAATTTTCCAAAATATGAAATAACTCTTTTCAGAGATGTCATAAATAAATACATAAACAACTGTTTATTACTACTACTACTTGCTTTTCTTACACAGTTTCAGAAGTAGTAATATCAGAGGTAGAATCAACATATATTTTGTATAAAAAATGAGAAATAAAAATGTGAGAAAAAATAATATAAATGAATTTAAAAAATGAGAAAAAAACTGTGCATTTACAACATTTCACCTCATATATTCTTAACTGATTTTCTTTCGTGCTTAGAAACCATCCTTCATCACAAAGACCCGAGTATTAAATAAGCAAATGGAGAACTCACAGTGCGTACTCTCCTGTGCTTCTTCAATTTTTGTCATTTCTTTTTGGCTTTGGTGAGCAAACTGTGTTATTGCCATAATCTTCCTTATACCCCCTGAGAAAAGTTTCCCATGGGTTAAACAGAGCACGGTTGTGTGATGTGACACGTGGATGTGTGTGATGTGATGAGGGAAGAGGAGGTGAGGAAGGAGAAAGAGGGAAAAAGATAAGAACATGGTTGTGTAAGCATACATATGTATAACATATGCAAACATATATGGAAACATGGCCTTCTACACACAGGTGGAAAAAGAAATGCCATCAACATGAGGCACAGAAACACAAGCAGAGTTAGATAGAGCCATCTGAGGGCAGAAGGCATTTCAAAGCCCAGTCTACAAAACCGTTTAATTAAAAAAACATTTTAATATTTGATTCTGCTTTTCTTGGTAAGCATTTTCTCCCTTCTGTTTGTTTTCTTTACTAGAGTCACAGCAAGGGCTGTACTCAGCCTCCAGCTGATCTAAGCTACTCAGTGCCTGCCCAGACAGCAAGAAAATGGTTTCTCTGGCAACAGGAATTATGTGAAATCTCTGTGCGGCCTCCCCCACCCTCCACCTGATTCTTATTCACTTAAGCTGTTCACATATAGGCAACAATGAAGCGTTGGGGACTCTAATGAGCAATTCAAATTTATTGAGCTAACTCATGGAAGCAGGCACGGTGAGCATCCTCATTTCCTATATACCAAGGAGCAGGGCACATTTGTTGTATGGTATCTGTATTATTCGAGAACCATGCACTGTCAGCAAACAGCTCACACCAGAGAAGATCGGATGAATATCGAAAATATGATGCATATATGTAATTTATTTCCATGATGTTAGAAGGAACTACAAAGGCTTTCAGGTACTAAACACTCAGCTTTGAATTTTTCAAAGATGCTGAGGCGTGGAGGTCACAATGATTTAAAACAGCTTCACATTATGTCTGGAACCCAAGAGGGAATGGCAAAAGCTTTGATTAAATTGCTTCAAATGTCAGCTTTTTTTTTTTTTTTCTTTCCCCCTAGGGACTCATAGAGTCTTTCCAATGACTAAAGCTCTAGAGTTTTGAGTTTAGGCTTTGTTAATATTCTCTAATAATAGTTCATGATTGGATCTCTTCTACATGTTTAGTATTTTTCTCTGTAGCCTTTGGGGAGGGAATCATAAATTTAGCAATGGTACTAAGGTTGATATTCACTAAGAGAGTTTAATCAAGAGGGGGTTGATTTGCTTGAAGGAATAAGAGTTGAGAAGCAAATTAGCCTGGTTTCTTAGGCAGTGGGAGAATGCAAAGGGGGTTAAGGAAATGCATTTTTCTTCAACTCCTATAAGGATAAAATAATAGTGAGAAGTATACTCAGCAACATACATCTGAAAATATAGTGAATATGGAATGGACTCCTGGATGGATTGCAGAATCACTGTCCTAGATATTTATTAGGAAAACATCTGCTTCTTGGCTCTTTAGAATATCCTACTATCTTAGGAAGGAGGTGGATTCTCGAAACTTCCTTGGTTTTATTATCCTGTATTTAACCTGTTCAAAATTAAAGACTCTGCTGCCAAAAGCGATAGGAAATGCCTCTTTGTAGAAATCCTTAGCCTCAAATCTACTTGCCATAGTATTTAAATAATAACCCATTGAAGGCCTGTTTTAAATATTTAAATTCTAACTTCCAGTTAAAGCTCTGAGAAGATAGTGAGCAGAGTGATCAGCTGAATGACACAAATATAATGATTACTTAACAAGAACCACAGAAGAGTAATACTGCAAGACAAAGGTGAAAGTGAAATAATAGTGCTAATAACAATAATTGCTTCATTTTTACAGTTGATCTTTAGGTGATAAGAACATATTGTCTTCTATCATAATTTAAAAATTTTCTAGGGCATAAATACAGCCAATAAGTATAGCCTAAATTTGGAGAACAAATGCACAAAATATAAGTTCAACACAGAAGAAATGTCTCTTGAATCTATAATATTTGGAATTTTGAATCCTGACACAGAGCATTTGGAGACACCATATCGAAGAATCAGTGTTTTATTCCCATTGGAAAATAGAGATTCAACACTTCTACATAAAAACAAATTGCCCCTCACCTGATACATCAGACAATCTGAGACCAGGGCTTTGTGTAATTAGCTATTGCTTGCTTTGGAGAAGACAGAAATTGTCCCCATGATTTTTTTTTTTTAAGATTTTATTCATTTATTTGAGAGAGAGAGAGAGAGAGAGAGAGAGAGAGAGAGAGAGAGCAAGAGAGAGCATGAGTTGGGTACCAGGCAAAGGGAGAAGGGAGAAGCAGGCTCCCTGCTTGGCAGGGAGCCCAATATGGGGCTCGATCCCAAGACCTCAGGACCATGACCCCAGCCAAAGGCAGATGCCCAACCAACTGAGCCACCCAAGTGCCCCTGTCCCTATGATTTTAACTATAATGCCCCTCTGCAAGTAATATATCCGGGCACACAGATGTTTTCAAAGAACTTCTGAGCGCTGATTTGGGGCTCTTTTCCCACAGAAGCACCTATCAACTGTGAGTTTTGCTTTGTTTTATTTTCTTAATTCTATTTATTTAATTCCATCCCTCCTTGATCCAGGAAGAGTTGAAATCATTTGCAATCATGGTGTGTATGTTTGTTAATCCCTGATAAAAACGTTCTTTTAAAGAGAAAATTGTATAAGTTTAGGAAAATATCTTAATAAGGTGCTTGTGGTGGAATGAATGTAAGAGTCTGAGAACATGGTCATAGGAGGGAAAACAACAGTAGACAACAAAAAGGTTTCAAATTAGAAATTTCTGAGAATGTATTGGGTGGTGGGGAATAAAGAACAAAGGAGAACAAGGGGGGATGGCCTTCAAGGCAGATGAAAAAATTTAAAACTGGATACATAATGATACTCAGTTTTAAATTGTTGGTGTTTCTGCTTCTTCCTTATTATTGAGGAAAGTGTGCTACATTCACATTGCTGAGCACATTTATTTTTATGAAACTGTGCCTGTGGCATATGCTTCAGGAGACTGCTTTCCTCATTTGGATATACACCAGAACAGGAAATTTAAAAGGTTGTAGGGAAAAGTGGTTGGAGATAGAGGTGACCAGGAAGATGCAAGGCCCATTGGGAGTTTAGAGAAATCTTGAGAAGGGTTCTGGGCTTTCCATGGGGCATGGAATAGGAGTCTAAACTCATCTTATTTAGAACTTCAAGAACAAGAGGATTTCAGATAACATATGGGTTAAATATTATAACTTACACACATACAAGGAGACGGTGAAATACTATAAATTTTAAAATCAGAAATAGGAAAAATACACAACTGAGTAGGAATTCAAGATCTGGGGTTAGAAAAATGCCATATGGATCAAGTTACCATGCACATTTGAGTAATGTAAGATTAGTGGACCAGTTTTAGGACCTTACTGTGGTGAATTTCTTTGAGTCTCCATAATCTTTTCAAAACCACTTTGATTTGAATCTTGTGCTTAATGAAGTTTTCTACATACTTGCTGTGCGTGACCTTAGTCTAGTGGGTGAAACTATCTGAACTCCAATATTCTTTTTCTTTTCTTTAAAACTAAAGTAACAGTATCTTATTTATTTATAAAAAATAAATAATAATGGCTAATTTTTATTTATACTGTATGCCATACTATATGCCAAGCCCTGTTTACAGCTATTATTTCATCTAATTCTTCCAATAATCCTTCGAAGTATTACTACTCTCATTGTAAAAATTCAGGAAACTAAGGGTAGCTGAAGTTAAAGTTTCCTAAGCACAAAGCTCATGAGCACTGGAGCCATTAGAACATCCCGATGGTACTGACAGTAGTAATCTTAGTAAATAGAAAGTCGTTTTTAACTCTAAATTTTCTTTATTGACTTAGTATTCCACAGTGGGTGAGCCCAAAATAACTCTGTCATAATGAATCCTCCATAAAATCTGTCCTAGTCATTCTATATATATTTTTAACACTACCTTTATTTCGTTTGGGGGCAGAACACCTTGCCCATTTTTTGTCTTCAGTTTAATCTGATCAGAACATCAGTTAATACACGCTGTTAATGAATACAAATGCAACGGGAACCTGATTCCTGCTCAGGCATCAAGCTTATTCCTAAAATGACCCAAACTTTTAACATTGTTTCATATTGACTATGGAATTTCAGGAAGAAAATCCCACTGTATATGCCCAGTGTGAGGTGAGACTGTATTTCCAATTTAATTAACCACTCAAGTGGCAAGAAACACAAGCAGGAAGGGGCACTTGTAGGGGGTCGCTGCGCTTTGGGCTCCGGAGCACCAAGTGAGGGCATGCAGCTGCCTGCAATCCTGTCCAAGAATGGCAGGGTTTCACCAGATCTGGGAAACTCAACCTGTGTGATGCCACTGTCTTTTTTATACCCTGAGTTTATGTCACCATTTGGAAAGGTGCGGAACAGCAATTTAATAAGGGACGTGCCCATGTACTGGGAAGCCGACTCATCATCAGATACACCGTATCCTAATTTCTGTGGAGAAAGCATAATAAATGTCTGGATTTACTTTAAATAAAAAAAAATCTCTGATTCCAGTTTTCCAGCATTCTGGAGAGACAATTTCCCACACCTACTATTTAAACCACTTGACAAGAAAATGTTATTAAAACCAGGGAGGCTTGATTTTGCGGTCATGAGTTCAAGCCAAACTGGGCACACAGCTTACAGTAAATAAATATGTGAAATAAATACATAAACAAATAAATATTTAAAAAAAACTCTTAAAACCAAAGGTAAGATTTTGTATAAATTCAAGAATCTGACACACACCGGTTCTAAATTCTAATACATTAAATCCTTGAAATCTTGCAATTACTACCATATGTCTAGATAGAAAGCCCAAGTACATATTTTTTTTCTAGTATAATAACCTTCAGTTTTTCAACTTAACTTTTATTGAGTTTGGAAGAAAAAATTAAGAAAAGAAAAATAATTATAACTGACCTTAAAATAACACAAGCATTGTGTGGGCAGGCTTTGTTTGACATGCTCTCCAAAGGTTTATAAAAGCCAAATTGTCATCAGTATCTATTACGGAAAAGAAGGAGTGAGTGATAGAAAACACTAAGCTAAGGAAAATCACTTAAATAGAATTGCTGCAGTGCACTGTGTCACACAGATCTTGCTTGAAGAAAATTAGCAAGGACACCATTGTTTCTTTCACTTTCAAAGACCAAGGTGGGGCCAAGGGCTTGGAATCTTCTTGCTGCTGATGATAGCTCCTTCATTCATTAAATGCCTCTCACCAAAGCAGGTGTTTGGCATATAGGGACCTGCCTACAGTATCATCAGTAGTTCCTTTAGGGGGGACTAATCCTCTAAAGATACCTCTCTTTTGAACAAAGTTTCATTTGGACTATCTTTTCTAGCTGGTATATGTTGGTCTCAAAATAAATAAAAAGTTTAAATGAGGGGCACCTGGGTGGCTCAGTGGTTAAGTGACTGCCTTTGGCTCAGGTCATGATCCTGTAGTCCCGGGATGGAGCCCTGCACTGGGCTCCCTGCTCTGTGGGAAGCCTGCTTCTCCCTCTTTCACTCCCTCTGCTTGTGTTCCCTCTCTAGCTGTGTTTCTCTATATCAAATAAATAAAATCTTAAAAAAAAAACACATTTAAATGAAGGTGATAAGCAACTCCAATTTAGTGGATGCACTATGCTTTCACTTTATGAAATTTATCAGTTGTGATATTAATGATTATAAACATGTAGCTAAGCCTGCTTAGTTATCTGTTACTAGCCAAGAACTCACAATCCTTTTTTTTTTTTTTTTTAAGATTTTATTTATTTATTTGACAGAGAGAAACGGCGAGAGAGGAAACACAAGCAGGGGGAGTGGATGAGGGAGAAGCAGGCTTCCCGCCGAGCAGGGATCCCAATGAGGGGCTCCATCCGGGGACTCCGGGATTATGACCTGAGCCGAAGGCAGACACTTACTGACTAAGTCACTCAAGTGCCCCAAGAACTCATAATCCTTACAAAATATATCAAGTGGATTCGTTCCCACATTTTCAAGAATTATACATCATTGTAGTACTGTGGTTAGATAAGATTATCTAAAATGGAGATATGTTCTTTCTTATGTAAATATGTCAGAATATATCTAATTTATTGTAGTACAGTCATAAATGAATCATGCCTTCCTTAATGAAACAAGGGGATAGACCATATTTGGAAAACAGTTGATAAGTGGGACTTTTTTTTTCTTATTCAACTGTACATGGTAATAGCTAACACTGACCGGGGGCTTCCTATGCTCCAGTCACATACACTTTGTGGGTAAGAAGTCATTTAATCCTCATAAAAAAGCTGATGAGATTGGAACCATCATTGTCCTCACCCTATGGATAATGTACAGAAAGGTTAATTAATGTTTCTAGACACAGCTAGTAAGTACTGAAACTGCATTTTGAATCTGGGTAATCTGGTTCAAGAATCAGTCCTTTCAAGCACTATTTGTGTGATTTATTTAGATACATGATTTATAATTTATAGACTATCATTCATGATATATCAGAATAATCTTTTACATTTACATAATGGAGAACATGCAAAATGATCTGGTTTGTTTATCAGGACACTGGATGCAAGCAGCTCACTAATCTATAATTGTCATGGGAAAAGATGTCTCTGAGTCACTTGTACCCTGGAGAAACTGCATGCTATTTTATTCAAAGTCCAAAGAGTTTAATTTCTAAAGGATAAGCTGAGAAACTATCATGTGTTCCTTCATTAGAAACCAAATAATTGGGGCGCCTGGGTGGCTCAGTTGTTAAGCGACTGCCTTCAGCTCAGGTCATGATCCTGGAGTCCTGGGATGGAGCCCCACATTGGGCTCCCTGCTCAGTGGGAAGCCTGCTTCTCCCTCTCTCATGCCCCCTGCTTGTGTTCCCTCTCTGGCTGTGTTTCTCTCTGTCAAATAAATAAAATCTTTAAAAACAAATCAACAAAAAAAGAAACTAAATAATTGAAGTGTATTTCTCAAAGGTAAGGAAGATCACATAGACCCCTCAGATCTAACCTGTGGTTTCAGAAAGGATAGAAAAATAACAAGTGTGATCATTAGATCATTATATCTGGAAAAATTCTGTGATTTAATGCAAGATAGTATGTAATAAGAAACACTACATCACTGACTGAAAATCTGAAATGGAGATGCAGAACCTAACCATTTTTATGGAAGAACTAAAATGTGTTAGCAGAAAGAGTTGGATCTATTTTTTACATGCTAACATTTGACATTACCTCTTTTTAAGCAGTTATATTATTGCTTCAACGAATATTACCTTAACCACGTGAAATCTACATGGTCTGTTTACATTTTTACTCTTGGCCACATGGCACCTGAGCCTTCTTATTGCCAAATCCGTTCTGATAATAAATTGAGGTTTTGTATAATCTCTTTTAGGCCACCTAAGCAGTGATGCACAAAATTGTATATCCATGGTTGAGAGAAATGATGATGTCCCTTAACATCTAGCTGGCCATCAGAGAGTAACTAAGGTACCATATGAATTAATCTCAAATAACCCTAATGATATTTGTAGATTCTTTAAAAAAGTTACCACTATACATATCCCTTTAAGCTATCTTAAGAGCATATTTGCCACATATTTGGGTTACCTGGTAGTTTAATATTTTTAAAGGAAAAAAATAGATATCTCCTATCACAGAGGTAGGTCCCAGATGTATATAGGATTTGAAATGAACATTTTGAAATCTAGTTTGTATCTACCTGGAAATGGATACATTTAGTCTTCCATTCATTCTACATTTTTCCAACTTCTTGAAATAAGAGAAACCTGCAACAAATTTAGAGGGAAGGTGCTCTAAGGAAGTCACTAACATGATAGCTTTTTACTAAGGAACTGACTATAGGAAGACTAGAGTTAGACTTGTCCTAAAGCTTCCTCAGTTAGCAATCTGTAAATATTATATTTTCCAAGTCTAATTCATAAACATTTAGATAGGTAGATTTTTTTTTTATTTTTTCCAAACAAAAATGTGAGGTAGATTGAAATAATATTATGCTGAAATCAGATCAAGAAGTTTAAATCAAAGAGTTGACATTAATAAAACAAGATTGTTTATATTTTTATAAAATGCACTATATAGGGGCATTTATAGTACATTTATAAAATGTACTATATTAGTTGTTAAGCCTCTGCCTTCAGTTCAGGTCATGATACCAGAGTCCAGGATCAAGCCCCACATCAGGCTCCCTGCTTGGTGGGAGGCTTGCTTCTCCCTCTCTCACTCCCCCTGCTTGTATTCCCTTTCTAGCTGTGTTTCTCTCTGTCAAACAAATAAATAAAATCTTTGGGGGAAAAAATGTACTATATAATCTATTATTACTTTTAGATAATAATAAAATCCTTTAGAGTACTTTATTTCCAAAACAAATCTTTGCCCAAGAATATATTTATATGTAATTAACTCCACTATAAGGTATGACTAATGTTTCCAATGAAGATTTAGTATAATTTTCTTCAACAAATATATAGGTCACTCTGCTCTTAAAATATGTAATTCATTATTTCATTTGAATGTATTGTTTAATCTAGCAAATGTGAAATGAATAGTAGTAATGACACAGAAATAAAATAATGTAGTTTTGCTGCTTTTTGCTATCATAACAATTCATCCACTAGTAAAACTAAAAATTGAACTATGGAAAGGTGAGAGAGACAGAAAGAGAGATAGTCATGACAAAATCAGGAAGGTATACCTCAAAGCTTTAACTCATTGGTTGTCATATTTCTGCATAGAAACATGTTTTAAGATAAGGTCGACCTCATATATAAAAATAAGAACAATCTTGCAAACATTTTTGAGAATATATACATTGTCACCTTTCTGTCTTCAAATGGTATAAAATAAAGAATTTATTGTCAAAGTCATTATTTTCATTTTCATTGGAGTTATTTGGTCAAGACGATAGCCATAGAAATATATATTTTAGATCCCAGGATCAGAGAAGGCCAGAATTCTGGCTTACTTTGCAAGCATGAAACAATATCACGACGGCAAAACATCAGACTCAAAGTCAATTGAGTTTATTGGTTAATAATGTAGGCAGTACGGCTCTATTTAACACATTGTTAAGGCAGCCTCTGCTGAATGATTTGAATTAAATATGAATGATATTAAGAGTATTTAAATACATTTGTTTCTTACAACAATTTATCTAAGAGTTTTGAACTCTGTTTTGTGAGAACCCTTTGGGAAGTTCAACGCAGGGACTTTTGCTTAATGGAGATAAACAGGAGTCTAAATCAGACTAAAACAGTCTAAAATCAGAAGTTGTAAGCTATGCAGCTCAATCAGAGAGTAGCAAGGCACAGAATTACTCAGAGTTGCGGTATCTAGTTGAGTCCTCTTATGTTAAAGGGAAAGAAAGGCAGACCCAGGAAAACAGAAAGAATTACTAGAGTGCTCAGTAAATGAGCAAAGAGAAAATTTTAAGTAAAGAAAACCCAGGCTTCCTGACTACCAGATCTTCTATGAAACATGGCAGTGACCACGTAGCCATATTTAGAAATGAATAATCTTTTAAATGATTTCCTAACATTATTTAAATTGGTTTCACATTTTTCTTGTTTAAAAAAAAATCAGATTTTGTTTTTATTTGTTAATACATATGCTTATGAATTAGACATAAATTCTAATGTTCATTGGGTGCTAACTCAGGAAATCTATTCATTTTCTTTTAGTCAACTCATATTGACAGATAATTTAATAAATTCAAGGAGCATTTGCAATGCAGAATTGATGTTCAAGTTATATGCCCTCAGAAAAGTCACATAAAGTATGCAAATAATAATACTGAAAGGGAACAATTAAAAATGGACAAACCTGAAGTGTAACTTGTGAATTCAGAACACAGAATTAGTTGTATTTCTAAAAACTTGATGTGCATATGATTAATGTGGGAAGCTTGTTAAAAATGCAGATTTCTTGTCCTCATCTTTAGAAAATGAAATATAGTAGGTCTGGGCTGAGGCCCCGGATGCGTACATTTGGTGAGAACCGGAAGTGATTCTGACAGCTAAGCTTCGGACCACACATGATGAAACACTGCCCAGAGTGTGCATCAAGATAAGGAGAAGCAATGACAAGGTCATGAAGAATGTAATTTTACAGATGTTTCTAGAAAAATGGATAAAACTGAGGTATGTAAAGATGAGTAAAGGGCAAAGAAAGGGAAAGAAAATAAATAAAGGTGCAAGAGAAAGAAGATGCAGAGTTAGGAAATAGGTAGTGGCCTAAGTTGGTGAAGGCTAAGCCCAGAGAGTGCTATGAGAGATGGCTGTAGGTCAGGGAGAAACTGATTAGGGTCGGGAATGTCAAATCAGGAAGTACTGACACTGATAAGTGATAAGAAGTTCGTAAAGGTCTCTGAGCAGGTAAAAGATTAAATCAAAGTGTAGGGGAATGGATTGGGGGAAACAGAGTTGAATCCATGAAAGGAGGTACGGTGGTCAAGGGAAATCAAAGTAGAACAAGACAAAGTGGGGCAAGGAAATGACATTGAGAAATGTCTGTATTTTTTGTCTAGAGAAAAAGGACACAAAAAACGAAAACTAAGGAGTGATGAGATCATTAGAAGGATAACTAAGGTAAAGTATATCAAAGAACAAAAGGGTTGAGCCAGGGACATAACACTGTCGCACGGAGGAGAAAGGATAGCTCCTTACGTTGCCCAGGAATACGACTTTCCTTCTCTAGATCCGTGAGTATAGGTTCAAAAAAGAGGCGTAATTGCCATATTCATATTCTGCAAGGACCAAAGACTAGAAAAAAGCGATGGGATTTGACTGAGGCTGGCTTTTTGATGGGAGGCAAAGGAAAGAACAAACACTTGTGATGGTATCGTGATTGTTGTAGCAGGAAAATGTGTGTGAAAGTATGGGAGCCCTGTTCAGTTTTTAGAATCTTCTCTTCTGAGCCTTTTCCGTGGCTCCTGTTGGGGAAGAGGGAGAAGAAAGGTCGAAGTACCCACGGATGGCTCCAAAATGTTTTCCTAGGACAGAGCACGTCTTGTAAAACAATCCTAGCAGTGCGCTGTTTACACTGAGATAAGCCGACACACCCCGCTGGTCCCGGGTGGTGCACTTAAGTTTTGAGTTTCAGTTTCTGTATCCCTGTGAAAAGGGACGAGGAGCTTGTGCTGAATGGAGGACACCAAGAGACGATCTCATGCAAGATGCAAAGGGTTTATTCGAGCATGCTCGGGCCCACAGTCTGACCCCCAAACCAGTCAGCGGCTGAAAGCCCCGAGCTATCCAGGGGGCAACCTTATATAGAACTACATTGTCCGTTACAGCAAAGCCCGCGCATCGACAGCCAATTAGTTTAAAACGCCACAGCAGGGTCTGCAGGCAGGCAGCCAATCAGTTTACAACAAATCACAATCGTCTCTACAGGGGGATATATGTCCTAATTTGGGCTAGCAAGAGGTCTGTGACAAGCTGCAGGCGCGCAGTCCTTGGGGCCTGGGTGGGGTTGGGTACCTGCCTGCCGGTTGCTGGGCTCAGATAACAGAATGTGGGTCTGCTCTTACATTCTGGAGGGTGGGGGCCTTTACAGCAGCCTTTCACCTGTAAAGTGTCCCTGTAAAGTGTGGAACACAACTATTGCCACTTATGCCATATTTCTTTGTTGGGGGGGCAGTCACAAGAATCAGTGAGGCAGTGACTCTTGGCAACCTTAAGCCAACTGGGGAGAACTGCTTTAAGTGTCAAATAGTTTCTTCATATTCAATGAGGTTTCTTAAAAGAAATCTTAAAAGAAAAAAAAATCAGAGAATTTAAGAAAACACTTTTATTGGTTGAAAGGGGGATTTAAAAATTATTTTATCATACTTTTTACATTAAAACATTTTTAGCACTATAGATGTCTTTTAGGAAGAAAGGCTAACTAAATTTCCTGAAAAGTGGGTGGCTAGTTAATAATTTACCAGTTTTTCAGAGGGTTAATGCTGGTGACTCACAGAACCTAAGCAACTAGTCATCTATATGTGAATCCAAAGAGAAACTAGCAGATCTAAAAATGGCCATCTTTGGGCACAGGTTTCTGAACACTAAAATATGACTTTAGAACTACTGGGATGTTAACTTTTGAACAAAATGGGTTTATATATGGCTCTCTTTCTAGATCTACCTATGCTTTTTATAAAAACACTGGTCAGGGATCCTGGGTGGCTCAGTTGGTTAAGTGTCTGCCTTCAGCTCGGGTTGTGATCCCAGGAACCTGCGATCAAGTCCTGCATCTCACTGGGTTCCCTGCTTGGAGGGGAGTCTGCTTCTCTCTCTGCCTGCTGCTCTCCCTGCTCATGCTTTGTCTCTCCTTGTCAAATACATAAATAAAATCTAAACAAAACAAAACTGCATCATGGCACTTACAACATTCATTCCACAGCTGCCTACTGGGTACTAACTGTGTGCTGGGCACTAAGCTGTATGTTGGACAGAAAAAGTTAAAGCATTCTCTGCCATACAGGCTCATGATGCAGCCCTTTGATTAGCTGCGGACCTGACTAGAGCCTGACCCTTAGACCCCAACCGCTCACCCCTGTTACAGAGGATTCTGTCATTGTCTTACATGTTTCTCCCAAGCTTATACCATAGCTATTTGAAAAACAATGTTAAATCGAACTAATATCATAGTTAGAAGATAATTTGGATATAATCATCACCTTTTTAAGGTAAAAAGCAATATATTCTCTCATTACCTAATAATTATTAGTTCATTTTGGTTGATTCTCAGAAGAAATATGAGAATACTAGGTCATCACTCAATCGGTGTATACAACACTTACTTTACTTTCCAAAAGGGTCACTCTTAACAAGATAACTTGATGAATTGGAAAAATTCAGATTCTACCATATCGTGGTCCTTGGGAAGACTTCACAACAATCTATCAAATCTTTCAGAGAAACGCAGGGAGCTCTTAGTAGCTAAGAGTACTACAGTTTATACAACTATTTCATATTTTCTGCTGTCATTTCAGTTTTGTCAGTGTCAGTGAAAAAAAAAATAAAAAAATCTGGAGTAGGTTTAAGACTTTTGACTATTATCAAGTTAGTATGCCCATAAATGTTACATTGAAATGTAACTTTGTCTCCTTTTGGTTTAAGTTAAACAATTAGAAACAGATTAAAAATGTTTCTTACAGGCCCTGCATTTGGCAAAGCAATAATTCAAATGAAAATAAGAGACACACACAAAAAAATAAGAGATACCAAAAAAAGAAAAGCCAAATTAATAAACCAGCACCGTTCTCTAAGTTGCGGTTGGAGGAAAGAGAAGAGCCAGGTAGAGGCGGAGTAACTGATGGCATTGGCAACACTATCATCACATTTCAAAGTATAAAATACTTTGTACCTCACACAACATAAAGGAAAATATTTCTCCCAAATAATGACGCAATCTACAAAGCAGTTTTTAAAATTGATGCAGTTCAGGGGCGCCTGGGTGGTTCAGAGGGTTAAGCCTCTGCCTTCGGCTCAGGTCATGATCTCAGGGTCCTGGGATTGAGGCCCGCATCCAGCTCTCTGCTCCGCAGGGAGCCTGCTTCCCTCCTCTCTCTCTGCTTGCCTCTCTGCCTACTTGTGATCTCTCTCACTGTCAAATAAATAAATAAATAAATAAATACAATCTTTTAAAAATTTGATGCAGTTCAGCTTAAATGTGAATTTCAACTTACTTACAGTTGTATAAATGATAAGTTGAATGAAAATATAAAGATCTAAATAATACATGGTAACAATAGTTGGTGAGAAGTGTGTCTTTTTAGGCATCGTTTTAAAAATACAGTTTTTCTTTTCTCCTTTCCTATAGGACTACTAGAACTATCCGTGGGTCATTTTTTTCAAAAGTGTATATGTGAACTTTAAAATAATTCTATTATCTTAACAACTGAGCCATCCAGGCACCCCCCAAATAATTCTATTACCTTAAATAAAGTGTCTTTGAGCACAATGCATGAGACATGATTGGTGATTCTTGTGCTAGTGTATTCATGTACGCATTCCTTTTTCTTTTCAGTCTGATATTGACTCACCTGAAGTTCTGACCCAGCTGGCAGAAATAGCTTGGCAAATCAATTGTAAAGAAAGCAATACGAGTGGGGGGAAAAAAAAGAGAGAATGCTGAGGCATTTTATAGTTTATAAACATATGAGTGGGCTGTGTGTGTATGTGTATCTGCAAGAGAAAGAGAGAAAGATGACACCATGTGCCATCAGCTCTGTGATAGGGCTGGGACTGTGTCTTATGCTACAGTAACTACCTGGGCATTTATTACTTTATCCTCAGCATACACAAATTTCTAATGCTCGAGAGAACACTCTACTACACTCTAAGTGCCCATACAGATACCACAAAATGCAATATGATCCTATTCTTTATTGTTTGCTGTGACAATGAGATTTTCAGGACAAATGTATGGTTCTTTATTAATGAAAAATTTTCATCGATGGCACTGTACAAGTCACAGTGTAAAATACAAAAAAGGAAAACTCAACCTGCTTATTTTAAGAAGCAATTGAAGTACATATAGAAAATATGGGAGTATGAATGGACATGAATAATATGAATGATATTGTGGAGTTTTGTTTTTGACTTCACTTTTTTATTATTATTTTCTGCTTTTTATTTATTTATTTGCTTTTGACTTTATTTTTTTTTTAAGATTTTATTTATTTATTTGACAGAGAGAAACACAGCGAGAGAGGGAACACAGGCAGGGGGAGTGAGAGAGGGAGAAGCAGGCTTCCTGCCGAGCAGAAAGCCCGATGTGGGGCTCGATCCCAGGTCTCCAGGATCATGACCTGAGCTGAAGGCAGTTGCCTAACCAACTGAGCCACCCAGGCACCCCTGCTTTTGACTTTAAATATAAAAGCTAATCCTTGGGAAAGAAATTGAAGAAGACACAAAAAGATGGAAGAGCATGCCATGCTCATGGATCGGAAGAATAAACATTGTTGAAATGTCTATACTGCTCAGAGCGATCTAAACTTTCAATGCCATCCCGATCAAAATTTCACCAACATTTTTCAAAGCGTTGGGACAAACAATCCTAAAATTTATATGGACCCCAAATTGCTAAGGAACTTTCAAAAAGAAAAACAAAGCTGGGGGCATCACATTACCTGATTCAGGCTTTATTACAAAGCTGTGATCACCAAGACAGCATGGTACTGGCACAAAAACAGACAAATAGACCAATGGAACAGAGTAGAGAGTCCAGATATGGACCCACAAATCTATAGTCAAATCATTTTCGACAAAGCAGAAAAAAATATCTAGTGGAAAAAAGACAGTCTCTTCAATAAATGATGCTGGCAAAATTGGACAGCTACGTATAGAAGAATGAAACTAGGGCGCCTCCCTCTCTCACTCCCCCTGCTTGTGTTCCCTCTCTGGCTGTGTTTCTCTCTCTCTCAAATAAATAAAAATCTTTAAAAAAAGAAAAAAAGAAGAAGAAGAAGAATGAAACTAGACCATTCCCTTACACCACACACAAAGATAAACTCGAAATGGATGAAAGACCTCAACGTGAGGCAGGAATCCATCAAAATCCTGGAAGAGAACACAGGCAGTAACCTCTTTGACATCGGCCACAGCAACTTCTTTCAAGACACATCTCCAAAGGCAAAGGAGACAAAAGCGAAAATAAACTTTTGGGACTTCATCAAAATAAAAAGCTTCTGTACAGCAAAGGAAACAGTCAACAAAACAAAGAGGCAACCCACGGAATGGGAGAGGATATTTGCAAATGACACTACAGATAAAGGGATGATATTCAAGATCTATAAAGAACTACTCAAAATCAACATCCAAAAAGAAAATGATCACATCAAAAAATGGGTAGGAGACATGAAGAGGCACTTCTCCATAGAAGACATACCAATGGCTAACAGACACATGAAAAAATGTTCAGCGTCACTAGCTATCAGGGAAATTCAAATCAAAACCACACCAGTCAGAATTGCCAAAATTAACAAGTCAGGAAACAAGTGTTGGAGAGGCTGTGGAGAAAGGGGAACCCTCTTACACTGTTGGTGGGAATGCAAGTTGGTGCAGCCGCTTTGGAAAACAGTGTAGAGATTCCTTAAAAAATTAAAAATAGAGCTACCCCATGACCCTGCAATTGCACTACTGGGCATTTACCCCAAAGATACAGATGTAGTGAAAAGAAGGGCCATATGCACCCCAATGTTCATCGCAGCAATGGCCACAATTGCCAAACTGTGGAAAGAGCCAAGGTGCCCTTCAACTGATGAATTCATAAAGAAGACATGGTACATATATACAATGGACTATTACACCTCCATCAGAAAGGATGAATACCCAACTTTTGTAGCAACATGGACTGGATTGGAAGAGATTATGCTGACTGAAATAAGCCAAGTAGAGAAAGTCAAGTATCACATGGTTTCACTTACTTGTGGTGCATAAGGAG
>PITA01004382.1:0-124327 GCA_004023965.1 Spilogale gracilis
GAAAGAGGAGGAAGTCACTGGAGAATTGGAGGAAAAGAAATCAACTGAACTTTTAACACATTTTAAAAGACCACTTGCAAACTTCCTTGTCAGTTTACAAGCCTAGGAGCCCCACAAAGAGGTAAGTCTGCACACTGTGCCAGTTCTATTTCATGGGCCCTTACTGAGCGCTCTCAAGAATGACTGGTGTGGGGCAGTAAGATCTGAGAGACTGCTCTAAGACACTAGGGTGCCAAACCAGCCCGTGCCTCCAGGAAGACTTAGAAACCCAAGGAAAACACTCTCATACGCTGGCCACCACTGTGTGTGAGGCACCTGATCTTTACCCTGGAGACGAACCACAAGTGCTCAGACATGGTCTCAGAAAGTTCAGCTACAAAGGGCTTGCCTAGTGCGGAGGGCAATGCAGGAATTTAGGAGAAAGCCTCCCACACTCCAGGCCCACAATAAGTATGAGACAACCACCGTGTACCACTGGGAATTAGCAAAGAGCAGAGAGACCTCTCCCTCACTTGACAGGTACTCAGGAACTGAGTCTGCAAGTACAATATGGCATCCTAGAGACACCCTTCCAACACTGTACAACTAATATGTACTAGATGGTGGGAAAAGATACTTGGCAAACAGGAGGTGTATGAAAGCCTGTGTGGCAACACTAATAGCAGACAAAATAGCCTTCAAGGTGAACAATAATACCAGAGTTAAAGAAAGAAACCTCAGGTGGCACCTGCGTGCCTCAGTCATCAAGCAACTGCCTTCTGCTCAGGTCATGATTCTGGAGTCCCAGGGTCAAGCCCTGCATTGGGCTCCCTGCTCAGCAGGAAGCCTGCTTCTCCCTCTCTCACTCCCCCTGCTTGTGTTCCCTCTCTAGCTGGGTTTCTCTGTCAAATAAATAATATATATATATATATATTTTTTTTTTTTTTTTTAAAGGATATCTCAGAAGAGTCAGACAGCACCATAAGAAAACTCCCAAATACATTAAGCAAAAATTTATTGACAGTTTTAGGGAAAAACTGATAGGGAAATAGGAAAAATTACATTCATAGTTGGAGATTTTAATCCACTTGGCTCAAAAATTAATAAAGCAATAAAAAATCAGGAAGGATATAGAGAGTTTGAAGATTGCTAATAACCAACTTGGCCTCATTGACAGACGCCTGGAGAGCATTATACATGGTAACCACAGAATGCCTATTTTTCTCAAATATACTGTATTCCCTAGAAGAGATCATTTGTTGGGCCAAATACATGTCTGAATAATTTTAGAAAGATCAAAATCATAAAGATTAGGTTTCCTGATAAAAACAGCACTAAGTTAGAAATCAGTAAGGACCTAGAAAATCCCTATATAATAGCTCATGGGCCAAAAAAGCAATTACAAAGGATATTGAAAGATATTTTGAATTGAATAATAATGAAATTATAAAATAACAAAAATACATGAGATGACCTAACGATAAATGTATTACTTCATGTGCCTATATTAGAAAAATAATTAGGTGAGAAGGTTAGAATTTTTTTAGTATCAGTTATAGGTAAAACACTAAAGGTGAGAAAAACATGGACTATAATTATCCATCAGAAAATAAATATAGTTACTTTGAAATTTATCTTCAAATTTAATAAATTTTTATTTGGAGAAGTTTTGAAAACTTTTTTATTTGTTTTTTATTCCATGCCTGATTATGATAGAGAAACATATACCAGATTTGCTCTAAGGCCATACACAAATAAAAACTAGACAAAATATATGAAACTACTGTTTTTGGACTTTAGGAAACAACCCAGAACGGAGCTGTGATTTCTGTAGGAAGGGAAACAAAAAAAGTGAGCCCTATATTCAGCCCAACTTTATGGCCAGAGCACATTCTGGACCTTGGAATGGGGAGGAAAATTCTAAACAGAGTACTGAATTTGAAATGTCTGGAGTGGCTAGAAGTGATAAGGCAGACATTAAAGTAGAATATTCAAAAGAAAGGAGTATAAAGAGAGCACAGAAAAATACTCAAAATAAATAATGGTCAATTTTTTTCCCAAATTTGATGAAAATTATAATCCTACAAATCTAAGAAGCCCAGCTAACCTGAAGAATAAGACCTTTGAGGAAAATAACACCAAGACACTTCATAATCAAATAGTTTAAAACCAGTGACATAGAAAAAACTTTAAACCAGCCATCAAAAATAAGGCTCAGTGTGCAAAACAACAACAAAAATAAAGATGTCAGTAAATTCTCTCAACAGTGCAAGAAATACACAACAAAACAGGATCTTAAAAGTACTAAAATAAATTTTAAAAACCTGTTAACTTAGAACCTCCTACCCAGCCACACAGGTCTCAAAAATGAGGTGAAATAGTGTCCTTTTAAGACTACCAGAGGCTGAGAGAATTCATCAGAAGCCGACCAAAAAGCAACAGATGTAAAAGGAGGCTCATCAGCCAGAAGGAAAATGATGCTGTAAAACAGAACAAAGGAGTGAAGAACATAAGAATTGGTAATAATATAGATAATATATAAGGTCTTTTCTTATTACTTACATATCTTTAAATGAAAACTGTCTACAACAAAATAATAGCAATAAGTTGCTGGATTTATAACCTCTGTAGAATTATAAACTGTGACAAGATAGCAAAAAGACCAGGAGGGAAGAAATTAATGTGAAAAGAAAATAATCAGGAAGGTGGTAGACTTTAACTCATGCTTATCAATAGTCATCAAAGATATTAATAGCCCAAACACTGCAATTAAAATGTAGATTATCAGTCTGGGTTAAAAAAAAAAAAAACAAAATCAACGATGCCCAACTGAATGTTATCTATGAGAAATCTATTTTAAACAGAAGTCTCCAATAGATCAACTAGGATTGGATGGAGGGCTTCAATTTCAACTTAAATATATAGAATGAGCTAAGAAAAAAAAAAAGAAAAAAAAGCTACTATCCTCACAAGCCAACAAGATGAATGTGCAGCAAGTTAATGACTTTTCGTGGACCCAGCAGAGAACCCACAGGACAAAGGACACATCGAACAAACAGCTGTCCTGAAGAGAAAGACACTTGCAGGAAAACGTAAGGTTTGCTGACGTGTCAAGGAGGCCACCGCTGGACATCATACAAATTGGCAGAAGCATTAGAAATTTGGAGGAATTGCTCAGCTCTGATAAAAATGCGAAACTCCTGAGGGCGGAAGTCATAAGAAGGTTCCCATCCTTTTCCAGGTTTCTCCCCCAGGTTCTCATGGATGAATGGGGGAGAAAATGAAGACATCTTCTCTTGTGGTACTAGCTGGGGATAAGAAAAAGCGACCACTGTAAAGTCCATTCCAACCCTTCTCCCTTACAGAGCAAAAGGCTCCATCTTCAGGGAAAATGGTATCATCTGAGAGCATAGGTAAGATTCCATCTCAGCTAGAAGAGAGCTTTGCCCTACATGTCTCACATGTCTCCATGTCTCACCTAAGAGGAAATAACAATAAACGAACAAACAAAGGATAGACTGGGAACTTGGGAAGATGCTTATTCTGGTGGGCAGAGGGGGAACCTCTATTCCTGGAGAAGGACAAAAAACACTTATGAAGGCCATGTCCCATGTGCACTCCAGAGATGGGGGTTTAATCAGAGCAGCTGGCAGCCATGCTAACAAGCCTCCAGTTCATCTGGGAGAGCCCCAAAAAGGGAAGATGAGAAGCCAAAAGGAGAGAAAGTCACTGGAGGAATTGACAGCTTCCAACGCTCACAGCAACAACATACTTCAAACAATACAACTCTTGACTTGATTAACATAAACCCCCACACTAAAAGCCTAGTTACCTCACTATCTACTTCCCTATACATGCCAAACAAAACATTCCAAGGCATGCAAAAAGGCAAGAAAATGCAGTCTGAAGACAAAAAACAATCATCAGAATGACATTCAGATGACACAGATATTGTAATTATGAGACAGGGAATTAAAATAACTATGATTAATACATTAAAGATTCTAATGGGAGAGGTAGACCACCAGCAAGATTAAAAAGGTAATTTTAGCAAAGTGATGGAAACTATAAGAAAGAATTAAATGGAAATGCTGGAATGTTAGCCAAATTGCTCTCTTCAATATCCTTATCTTTAGGTTTTTTTACCCCCTCTAATTCACCATCCACATCACTGAAAAAGTAATCATTCCTAACTATCGATAAATATATCATAGCTCTACTCTCACTAAGAATCTTCAAAGAGGAATCATAGAATAAAAAATAAATAAGATTGGAGCCAGAAAGACTTAGAATGAAATACTGGCTTTATCACTTCTTAGGTGTGAGATCTAGAACAACTCAAACACTTTCTGAGACTGTTTCTCCATCTGAAAAGTGGGAATAATAATAAGCATGTTATGAGGATTAGAATAGATAATGGTAACACTGGTTATAGCACACATTAAGGGATATGTGTGGCAGCTGTTGTCCTCTGTGAAATCCTACCTAGCCTTTAGAACATAACGCCTTTCTTTGTATATACCACCATTTACAATCCTTTTTTAAAAAAAATTTTATTTAGGGGCACCTGGTGGCTCAGTTGGTTAAGCAACTGCCTTCGGCTCAGATCATGGTCCTGGAGACCCGGGATCAAGCCCTGCATCTGGCTCCCTGCTCGACGGGAAGCCTGCTTCTCCTTCTCTCACTCCCTCTGCTTGTGTTCAATGTCCCTCTGTTCTCTAGCTGTGTTTCTCTCTGTCAAATAAATAAATAAAATATTTTAAAAATATTTTATTTATTTATTTGGGAGAGAGAGACAAAGCACAAGCAGGCCAAGGGAGAGAGGAAGAAGGAAAAAACAGATGCACTGCTGAGTGCACAGGGAGCCCAATGTGAGCCTCAATCTCAGGGCCTGGAATCATGACCTGAGCTGAAAGAGCCAATGGTAACCACTTACCTGACTGAGCCACCCAGGTGCCCCACCATTTTCAATCCTGATTTATCCAATGTTGTTTTCCATTTCATCCAACCAAGTTATGCTCCTTAACAACCCCCAAATAATGAAATTCTTTTCTGAAGACTTGCTGATTATTCTAGTTCCATGAAGTCCTCTTCCTGTGTTTCTGTAGTATTAATTACATATACTCAAAATGTAGCATTTATTATTTGACCCTTTGTCTCCCTGAGTTAGGTCATCAAGACATCAGGGACAGTAATGTTCTCCTCAGTCTCTCTGTTTGCTTCACTCTACTTGGTATAATTTGAATGAACTTAACTTTTTATTCTTAAGAAAACTACATCATATTCAAGATGTGGAAGATTTCTCTTTGGGATCATTTAAATACAGTCTATCATTTTGCCATTTTCTTAATAGATCATACAACACTGATGTTCATTCAGTGATGTAAATTTGGAGGACCCAATTTTGTGTCTCACACTTCTCAAGCTCTTTTGAATTCCTAGATGTAAGCATGTGTAAACCAAACAAAAAAACCTTTCTACATCATTACCTTTTTTGTCTCCAATGTTAATTTTTTTTATTCCATGTCTGTTTGATATCATTTTAGCAACAGAGTTCCTATTTATAAAAAAAAAATTCGACTGAACAGCATGACTCAGCCTTTGGAATAAGAATGAAAGCCTTTATTTCCTGAATGCAGTAAGTAAAATGTGCACCTTCAGAAGTGTATTTAAAAAGAAAAGACTACAATTGAGTTTTATGATAAATACTTGTTACTCAATCTTACATAAAACAAAAAATCACAATGAGAAACGTAATTCAACAGAAACTACACATTTTTTTTTTTTTTTTTTTTTTTTACAATGGCCAGAGCAGATGAATGGGCAATGCTCAAGAGTTAGGATGAGAGAGGTAAACCTTTCTAGGCTGAGACTAAAACTGTTGGGGACAGTGCGTGATCTGCCCCTCCCAAGCCACCAGAAACTTTGGTGGAGGTTCCTGTGAATGTGAACGAAAGCCCCTCTGGGCTTTCCCTACCTAGAATCCGGAAAGCCACATTACCCTGTGGGTCAGGGCAATATGGCCTTTGTGTGCTTATTCGAGACATATAGTTCCATTTAATTCTCCTCCCGGTAATCATATCTCTGTGTCTCTTATCTGTATTTCTTGATCCTTGTGCCTCAATGGTCTCAACTTCTGTGAGTTTAAGCAATCACTCTGTACCCTGCAGTAAGAATACTAATCCTGTCTCTAGGGCGGGGGCAAAAGCAGTTAAAGATTTAACTGCACCACCCAACTTCCTCACTTTTAAATAAAAGACTGGGGCCCCGTCAGTCAAGAGAGACTGAGAGGCTGAGAGGCTGAGAGACAAAGGCAGAGAGCCTGCGAGGAGGCAGCAAGAGAGCCTTAGAGGAGAGAGCAAGAGAGCAGCAAAAAACAGCAAGAGAGATCCTGCAAAGAGAGACAGAAGCAAAGAAGCAAGAAAGCAGCAGAAAGAGAAGAAGACAGAGAGTAAGAGAGACAGAAGAAGAGAAGTAGAGCAAGAACGCCAAAGCCAGAGCTAGAGAGCTAGAGCTAGAAAGCCAATGCTAAAAAGCCAGAGCGTGCGCCTGAGCCTGCATCATAGGTCTCTCCTGACTGACCTTGGGTCTGTCAGCTTGCATCAGATTCCCGTGTCCGTGTCATTATTTCGCCCGCCAGACATCCCGCGGTTCGGAACCCACATCTCTGCTGAGGTTGGCTCCCTGTCGGTGACATAAAACCTTGTGATCCAGATTCCTGTTCTAATATACTTTCAAAACTTCCACACCCCAAATATAATCTTATGAATCAGTGGAAAGAATAAAAGGAAAATGATCTTTATATAGATACTGAAATATGAGAATTAGGGACCTCATTTTGACCAAAGTTTTTGGAAGAACTATTATTCCTCAAACCAGATCCATTTTTTTTCTCCTAAAATAGCCCTGACTTCAGAGGTGAGAGAGTGGGGAGAATATATTTTTAAATAACCTATCCTTTGGGTGGAGTTCACTGGAATATCTAAGGAACTCAACTCAATGGAACGATCATATTAATCACCAAACCTTTAATATAACAGATATGAGAAAATAAGAAGCCAGAATTGATGCTGATATTTTCTTATGTTCTGTTAACTGGTCCAGTCAACTGTCAGATGTTTTCCAATATATTTATAGCATCATGTAACACGCAACTTCATCTTTCCTAGGGTAAGGGATGGTCTTTAAATTTGTCGAAGACAACCGAAACTGTCTTATTCCAAAGACATGACCTTGGTTCTCTGGGCTATCTGGGATTATCTGAGGGTCAGGTCAGAGTCTGAAGAATCACAGAGAACCCGCAGGTAAAGGCAAAGAGCAAATATAACTGATGTGAAGGAGTTTCTGCTTTCTCATTTAATCACTCTTACCTAACCACTCTACTGTTAGATTTTGCGTATCCCCTCCCAGTTTATATCTCGTCAGATTTTTCAGTTACCCTCTCTAAAACTATCAATTAATTTTCATTTTACTCTATCAACCTACTAGCTGCTTCCATTTCTTCCATTTGTGACTGCTGAGGACAGCCGAAAAATAAGGTAAAACAAGCAAAAATCCAACCACCATGATAGTCTCATAGACTCCACCAAAAAATTAGCCCTGCCTGACATCAATCAAATCGTCACTGCAGTTCCCTGTTTCTTTTATACATTCCTGTCCACTAAAGCTGTGCCTGATATGGGGATTCTTGTCCAGTGATTTATTAAATTTAATGCCCTGAGGAGTAAAGTAGTGAGGAAGAAGACTACAGGTATGGGGAGGAAATGCAAGGAGGAATTTGTTCCACCTGGAGGCTATTCATGAATTGCAACCACAGAGATGGTCCCACCTTGAGTCTAGGAAGTTGGTATTTCTGTACTTCTCTGTCAATGCCTGTCTGGGGTCTGCAGCTGAGGGTGGTCATATCCCAGAGGGGATACAGCTGTGAGAATTTAGCAGCCAATATTCACAGCAGTCAGGGGTGGGTACACTACCACCAGTAAAGGGGATACAGATGGGGCACCAAGAGCAACCAATATAACTTCCTTCATACCAGATTTTATTCTTCACACCAATTTTTTTTAAAAAGCTTCCTTTACTCCCTCTAAGGTCTGGAAAAGGTAGAAAACTTAGTGCCAATTTCTTTCAGCTCTCTTGACACCTCAATATTTCTCCATAACTCCACCGTTTGTACCGTCCCCAAAGTTTCTCCACATATTTATCCTTTATTATGTTTTTCCCTTCTAGATCAATATAAGAAATATTTTCCAGAGTTTTTTCCCTTTTGCTTTCCATGTCACCATTCTCTCTCTCATCTTCAATATAATCATTTCTATTCATCTTTCTTAAAAAAAAAAGCTATTCCTTGACATTGCACAATCTTTGGTCCACTATTTTTTCTCTCACTAAGAAACTTTTTGAAAGAGTAATTTTGGCTCCTGTCTCCATTTAATTACCATCTGTTCATTCCTTAACCATTTTCTTTTTTGGCTGTAAGACTGCAATATAATCGCATATATTTGGAAGCGCTAAAGACACATTTTTTTTCACTGAAGGAATATCATGATCTGTTTTTTTCAGCCTCCAGGATTCTTGCTGAAATTATTCTGCCAAAAATCAGCTATCTCCTCACCAAATTCAATGGCATTTTCTCAGTCGAAAACTCCTAAGTGACATTCACCACAACTGGTAACTCCTTTTTAAATTTCTTTTATTTGGTAGCATTATATGGAGAAAATTATATCCTCTTGGCTTAGAAATTATCTTAGAGAAAATACCATTTCTATTTCCACATAATACTTAATAACCAGAGTTATTAAGTTGAGGACATTCTGCTGATTATAAGAGAGTTTGCTGGACAGAAAATTTAGATAAACGTCATATTCAAATTTGTTTCCAGAGCAAGATTGTTCTACACAGATATGAAGAGGGAAGCTCACAATGTGGACACAGGGTAGATTAGGAAGAGAAAGAAACAATAGCGAGAAAGTAAGAAGCACAGAATTTGGGATATAAAAATATTCATGAGGATGTTTTTAGTAAAATTTTGTGTGCTGTGGGACATGATTCTTCTTATTAACCTCATTAAACCATCAGTCAAGATTATAAAAATTACAGGATTCCTGGTACAAGTATTTTATAGAAACCAGAATTGCTTGATTGACTTAGGATGGAAAGCAATCAACCCGCACATAAAAGTGAAAAATGGACATCTAAGTTATTATTGGCTTCCCTAATTCGATATTATACTCTTTTTGAAGCTACTCTTCAATTCCATTTGTTGGGTGGTGATGAGAGCAGTGGTGATGGTAGACCAGTAGTACATAACTTTCATGGAGTACTTACCATCAGATAGGCAGTATGATAAGCACTTTGTATGGATATTTTCTTCAATACTCAAATACCACTATATGGAAGTTCTTTATATTGTTAACTCTATCTTTCAGATAATTAAATTTGGACTTAGAATTATAACTGCTTTATCTATATTTAGTTACAATTGTAACTTAGCTTGCCCAATCCTTACTAGCAAACTGTCATATTTTCATTTATGTTTTTGTCTTCTCTTCCCAAATACTTCTATAGCTTATAAAATAGAGACCACCCTTGGTATCCTTTCTGTCTTGCAGAGCTTGTGATGCTGAGAATAACAATTTAGCACATACTTCTGAAGACACTGGAGGAGTCCTTACAGATTTAAAACATACAGGATGAAAAACATGCTTCTTAACTTCTCAGCTGGCTTTTCAAATTATTATTTAGGAACTGTTTACTGTCCTTAAAATAATCCCCTGTGCCACTTATTTAAGTAGAAAATTCACAAGACACAAACTCCATGAGGGAAGAAACGACATATGTTGAGTAAATTATTGATTAAACACATGGATAAACCAGTTAGAAAAGATGTTGGATGCATAAAATTGCACAACACATATAACTATCAGACCTTTTAGTGCCTAGTGTCTATTTATTGGTGTCCAATAAATACTGGAATAAACGTGAAAGAAAGGAGGAAAAGAGGGACAGAGAAATGAGACTCCCTCCACAATTCTAAAATATGCCTGGCTGATATATAAACTTCCATATAGGGGGGTCCCCTGGGTGGCTCAGTCCTTAGGAGTCTACCTTCGGCTCAGGTCATGATCCCAGGGTCCTAGGATCAAGCCCTTCATCTGGCTCCCTGCTTGGTGGGAAGCCTGCTTCTCCCTCTCCCACTCCCCCTGCTTCTGTTCCCTCTCTCACTCACTCTGTCAAATAAAAAAAATAATAATAAAAATAAAAAATAAATCTTAAACTTCCATATGGATGTTGAAAAGGAAGCAAAGCAAAAAAGATTTTTAAAATTTATTTTTTAGGGGGCTCCTGGGCTGCTCAGTTGGTTAAGTGTCTAACTCTTGATCTCAGCTCAGGTCTTGATTACTGGGCCATGAGTTCAGGCCGTGCACTGGTCTCCACACTGGGTGGGGAGGCTGCTTTAAAAAAATTTTTTTTCCACGTGCCTGGGTGGCTCAGGTGGTTAAGTAACTGCCTTTGGCTCAGGTCATGATCCTGGAGTCTGAGGATAGAGTTCTGCATTGGGTTCTCTGCTCAGCAGGGAGTCTGCTTCTCACTCTGACCCTCCCCCCTCAGGCTCTCTCTCTCTCATTCAAATAAATAAAACTTAAAAAAAAAATTCCTTTTCAGAAATTAAATGTTGCCTCTGGATTGATTACCATAGTTAAAATTCTTTTCCAAAAAAAAAAAAAGGTTATTTTTTCTTTATAACAAGAACACCATTTTAGCTACACCTTAGGATTTGGTGTTAGGACAAGTTTTTTCTCACTGTAGTTAAAGGTGGAAAACATTTTTAGTCCCTAGAAATGATGTCTTAGTAGTACAGGTTTGGAAAAATCAGCTTTGTTCTCTCCTAACATCTTTGTGTGTGCTTGAATATTTGCTAACTCCTTGTATCTAGTGTTGATACATAAGATGGACTTCAATTTACCAGTATACTTTTGCCAACCCACTGGTAAGAAAACAGCATGCTCATGTGGCTTAAAAACTCCATGGGATCCTCTATAGAAGCCACTGTAAGGGAAAGACGGACTTCCATAGTACCATATTCACCCAGTCACTCTTATGATTATATCTGCATTTAAAAGTCACCGTGGCTGTCGCTGATCCATCTTGGCATTCAGGCTGATCCTCCATATAGTCAATCTTGCTGCTTTAAACCATCAGTATCTGTAGTGCAAGTATGTCAAGCAGTAGGAATAGGGAGTTCAGCATTTCAATTGGCTGTCTAAATCAATCATTTTTTGAGCATGAATAAGTCATGCTTAAATGGATGGTTTCAGCCCACATTAGGAAACACTTGTGTGAGGAGAAAGTTGAAAAATAGAACAAATTCAGGTGTGGGATGCCACAATGCATTCTCCTTTACCCAGTCTCACTTTTTCTTCCACCAAAATGATAGATATACATTCACTTTAATACAAATCTTGCTTACGTCTCCTGAAACTGATTTAATAGAACAGCTTGTGATATTCCAGCAGAGAACTCATTAAGGAAATTCAAGATTCTGAAATCAGAATAGTGTTGCCGCCTTTCAGAACATGAAATGATAGATGGAAATGTCTTGCTATGCATGCTTACCAGCAGGCAGGTGTACTTCATTCCCTTGATCCTTTAAAGAACAGTTGAAGGATTTTTCAGCATTAACTTCTCTCTTTTCAATTCCATCATCAATCTGTAATTCATTTCAGGAAGTGTTTTTGTTGGGCATCTGTCTCAGTGAGCATTTCACTGGTTTCTTTTGAAGGTCACATCTTTCTATTTTTCCTGTAACTGAGTTGAGATTTGCCAAGAGCAATGGGTTATATGCTGAGGGATCAACCTACATTTCTTCAGTTTCACATTTTCCATGGCCTCTGCCACATCTGGCTGCATATAAATACAGGAACACCTCACTGCCCCAAAAGAAACTTTAATGATCAGGGGTATAGCTGAGCAACAGAAATCAAGAGAAAAACAAGACTACTGTAATGCAAGCTATAAAACAACACATGGAATATTTAGAGGAATTTCCAAAACTTTCATTCAATATTCTGATAGTTCCATTTTACACCCTGTGTTGATAAGCCTCATTGTATAATCTTCCATTCCATATAAGATCAGAATCCTCAAACTAGTCAAAAGAAAGAAACCACAGGGAAAAAACAAAAAAGCTGGAAACATTCACATTGGAAAAAGGATAATTAGCAGAGAAAAACTAACATTTAGAATTACATTATATTCATATAAGAGGATGCTATATAGCAAACGAGCTGAATGATCTAGGGCAGGAGTCAACAAACTTCTTCTGTAAGGAACCAGGTAGTAAATATTCTAGGCTCTGAGGGTCATCGAGTTTCTGTCGCAACTACCCAATGCTGCTATCATGGCAGGAACGCAGCACAGACAACACATAAGTCAGACTACATCCCATGGCTAATATTCCAGTACAGTTTACAAAGACAGCTCTACCCTGCAGGCTGTAGTTCAGTAATCTCTGCAGTGCATGAGGTAGAAAACACAGAGGAGCCTCAAAAAAATGATTTAGAATGAAAAAAATTAGCTTGCTAAATGATATACACAGGGTGATACCATATATTTATTAAAGTAAAAAAATGCAACATGTTACTGTAAAGTGTTTATGGATCGACACACATATCCTAAAATTATAAGAGCATGCAGAAGAGTGATAAACACAAATTCATGGTGGTGGCTATTCTGGAAAAAAAGCTTATAGGATGAGGGAAAACAAGAGGTGCCAACTATTTCTGTAATAACTCTTTTCTTCTTAAGCTCTATGTTGGCTGCAAATATGTTCATGATATTATTGTACAGATTTTTGTGTATCTAAAATATTTCATTATCATAAAAAATAGGCACTTTAACTCAAGCAACATGATATGCTGGGGCATTTTAATAGGGGCAAAGAATGAATTATACCACTTATTATCTCTAAGTTTATCAATATTTTACATGCTGCAAAAATTCATGCATATAATAATTATAAAGTTGATACAAAATAGAAAAATTGAATTTAGACCAAATGTCTGTTGAAAACTCTAAAGCATTTTATTTTATATTTTTTTCACATTTTTAAATTATGTTCAGTTAACCAACATGACTCTAAAGACATTTGAAATATATTTCAGGGAAAATGAAGTTGAGCTCTTACACTAGAATATTTTAATGCTTCCAGTGCTTTCTGCTATTGGAGACAATTATGTACAATATTTCATGTTTAATTTGCCAAGTAGAGCTTTAGTATATTGTAACTTTTTAAGTATTCAACATTATTTAAAACATATGTGAATATATCTGTATTCTCCAAAAGTGACCATACTTTTTTAAATAGCATGGAATGGATTTGCTTACTTAAAGTAGCTTCCTCAGCAGATTTTTTTTTAAAGGTTTTGAACAACAACATAAAATGTGATTTTTAAATCAGAACACTGGTGAAAGTTATTCCAATATAAGTGACCTAACTGTACCTTAATTACCATTACCAGCCAATAAATCAGTAACCAAGCACTAATAAAGATGATGCATAGGAAAAAAACTATTTCTTCTAAATGTAGAATTTTAAGGATTACTTCTTGAAGGTATAAAATATCTTTCCTGTTACCAGGAATCAGAATAGAGAACCTACAGAGGCTATATATTTTTAGAAGATAATGAACAATTTTGTGTGTGTAAGTATATCTTAATTATAGTAATCAATATATAGGCAATGTTTTAGTTTCTGAAAAGGCAATTGTGTGCACACAATCTTTGCTCTGTCAGTTGAGAGAACCTAGAAATAACAACACCCTAGTAACAATGAGCATATCTAGCACATAGATCTTAGTTTCCAATTAACATTCTTCAAAAAAGGGAACCAAAAGGGGTACCTGGATGACACATTCAGTTAAGGGTCTGACTCTTGGTTTGGGCTCAGGCCATGATCTCTGGGTCATGAGATCAAACCCTGTGTTGTACTCCATGCTCAGTACAGTCTGCTTGAGATTCTCTCTCCCCCTCTCTGACCCTCCCACTTGTGCTCACTCTCTCTCTCTCTTTCTCTAAAATAAGTAAGTAAATCTTTAAAAAGAAAAGGAAAAAAAAATTCCACAACATGGAAACATGTCTGAGTCTAGAACAGTGGCATAAAATACACAAAATAATCCTGATGATCTTGTAGAACTAGAAATGAATGAAATGTCCAAGTACACAAACAGACGGACACACACACACACACCCCCACACACATAATAATGGGAGTGTGTCAAAGACAGACACCCCCTGAAAGAGTTCCCAGTTGTCAGAGCTGGAACAATTTGAGTAACAAAACAAAGTAGCATTGAATTATAACCAAAATATAAAATAAATATCCATGACTCTGTACTGATATAAAAAAATAACTGAATAACAAAAGAGGGGCGAAGTTACATGTGTCCCATTCAGAAGAATAACAAATGATACGATACCCTCGGTGAGGTTGGTCATCACTCCCTGCTCCTTAATGCTGGGCTGCTCACAGTAACTTCCTTCCAAAAATTACAGAATAGAAAAAGAGAGGATAGAGTAAACTTATAATTGAAAAACCTGACAAACGCTACTTCAGTCAGCTGATGAAGGTCAACATCAACAGTCAAGTCCTGTCAATAGTATAAATCTTTAATATGATATGAATAAAATGGCATTCTACTTTCGTGGACTTCTGCCCAAGTACACATAATCCCAGTTTAATGATGAAAAAACAGACAAATCTAAACTGAATGAAATACCTGGCCAATACACCTCAAAATTGTCAAGGTCATCGAAAACAAAGAAAATCTGAGAAATTGCCTGATCAAATAGGATCCCAAGGAGACATGACTACTAGATGTAAATGACACCCTAGATGAAATTCCAGAACAGATAAAACATTAGGTAATGACTAAGGAAGTCTGAATAAAGTGTGGACTTCACATTCAGTTATCAATAATGATTCCTTAATTATATGTAAGCTACTAAAGTAAAATGTTCACATAGGTAAAACTAGGTGTGGGATATATGGAGCTGTATAATATCTTCACAATTTTTTTTCTGTAAATCTAAAACTATTCTCAAGTAAAAATTTATTTTTAAAAAGAAAAAATTGTGGGTGCCTGGGTGGCTCAGTGGATTAAAGCCTCTGCCTTTGGCTCAGGTCATGATCTCAGGATCCTGGGATCGAGGCCCCTATCGGGCTCTGGCTCTCTGCTCAGCAGGGAGCCTGCTTCTTCCTCTCTCTCTGCCTGCCTGCTTGTGATCTCTCTCTCTGTCAAATAAATAAAATAAAATCTTTGAAAAAAGAAAAGAAAAAGAAAAAGAAAAAATTGTGAAAACTTTATTTTTCCGTTGTTATTTAAATAGGAAATATCTACTGACTACACATAATTTAGCCATGTTGGAGCAAATCTCCCCATAGCATTTAACCCCATTTGGTGAATGTATATTTATTACCTGAAAATAATTGCCATGAAAGCAAAGTTTCTGTGTGTTTTATCCAATGCTATATTTCCTTCATTAGATCAGTTAGCTACCATTGGTAACAAATCACCCTAAAACCTAGTAGCTTTAACTAACAGTCATTTATTATTTCCTCATATGTTTATGGGTCTGTAGGAAGTTCCCCTAGCAGATCTAGGCTGATCCTTGCCAATTTCAGTCATGAGTCTTTGGCCTGCTGGCTGGAAGCTGAAGGCGTGTTGGTCTAGGATGGCCTTAGCTGCAATGCCTTTGCTCCTCTCTGTATGTCTCCCACATCCCTATAGAAGGTTAGCCTGGGTTTGTTCTCATGGTAGTGGCAAGGTTCTATAAAAAGAAACAGAAATGTGCAAGCATTAAAAAAAGAACCTTTATTAACATTAACTTTGCAGTTGTCTTGTTGGTCCAGTCAAGTCACATTGGCCAAGCCCAGAGTCAGTGTGCCAGGATACTACCAAAGGCTTTGGATACCGAGGTGAAAGGAGGGGAGGCTGTTGATATAATCAATTATCACAATCTTCTAGAACAGGGCTAGGCCCATGATAAGCCCTTGATAAACATTTGCTGAATAACAGAATGAAATGTAGCTTCTTTAACATAACAAAATTTTTACTGATTTTATACTATGTGCATAACACACCCACATTTGGAGCTACAGCAATCTCCTTTATGAAGTTTATATTCCTTCTCCTTTATGAAGTTTATATTCCAATATAAATCTAAATAAACAGAAAAGCAGCATATAGTTATACATCAAATTTAGCAACAGTTGTCATTAATGTGTGTATGCTTGACTTTAGACTTTCAATTTCATTTTATTAGTCAGTTTATCTACCTTTATATGAATGTCCACACTATTTTAATTACTATAGCTTTATAATGGAGATTAATATCATGAGGTATGAATCTTCCAACTTTCTGTATCTTCTTCAAAATCACCCTGCCTATTCTTGGCTCATTTGTCTTTGCAAATGAATTTTAGAATAGCTTATCAATTCCCACTAATTGATTTTGATTGGGATTGTATTAAATCTATATATTATTCTGGGGAAAATGGACATCTTTACAATGTAACAATCTAGGACCATACAATATCACTTCATTTATTTATCCCACTCTAATAAAGTTTTAAAATTTCTGTGTTGAACATTTCAATAGCTTTCATTCAAATTTTTCCTAGGTATTTGAGGTTTATAGATACTACTATTAACCAAACCTTTTAAAAATCTTATTTACTACTGTTGTGTACTGGTATATATTTTAAATTTGATTCTTTTATATTTAATTTACATCCAGCACACTTACTAAACTCACTTTTAAATTCTAAATACAAAACCATGTCATCTGTGAATAATGACAGTTTTTTCTTTTGAAGTATATTTCTGTGTGTGTGTGTGTGTGTGTCTATTTTTACCTAGACTCAATTTTGTCTTTTTTTCCCAATGTCAACAATAATCTCGCAGTAATCTTTCACTCATTCTAATCCTTATTCCATTCATATTCAACCAACAATTCTTCTGTTATTCCTTGCAATGTCTTTTATACACATTCCTTCATTTCCCTTTCCACAGCCCCTGCCAGTATGTTTTTCATCAGTCCTTGTAGGACAAGCATAATAGTTTCTTAGTCATTCCTACTATATCCTCTCTCCCTTTTTTCACTCATAATTGACCCCTTCATTAAATTATATTACTTTAATAGCACATGAACTACTGCTCCTTAGATCCAGTATTTCACTGATTCTTTACTTATTTCATAAAATGTCTAAATTTCTCAACCTAGCAAATTTAAAACTTTAAGAAATATTTCCTAATCCTAATTTTGCCTTGCTTTCATCTGTGAATTGTACATCAAGATAAACTGTTATCTTAATGCAGATCTTCATACTCTTGCATTTCCCTACTATAACCTGGCTTTCTTTAGCTCCCTCTACTTAATACCCATATATCCAATCCTTTTACAGATATTTTCTACTTTTTTCAAATGCATATGGAACTCCTTGCTGATCATTTCATATTGAATTAAACTAGGGACTCCTTTGTAATATCATGTCGTGCTTCTTTTGAGCTAATAGGGATGTTTTCCTATTTTTTGATTTCCCAAAATCAATTATAAGTTCCTTTGATTCAGGATTCAGGAAATAATTAATTAATGCCTACTATGTTTTAGGCACTATGGAGACAATGTATCTGCCTGTTGTGATTGCAGCAAGATAAAAAATAATCTAAACAATATATATTTTCAAATTTGTTAAGTACTATAAAGAAAATAAAAATAAGATGTGGTATAAAGTAGTAGGAGAGGTCAGCTTTTCAGTAATCAGTAAAGGAATCCCTTAGGAGAGGATATTTGTTTCAAGAAAAAATATGATGAGTAAGAGAGAACTGAGTAAGAGAGACATGAGGTGAGGGAAGACCACAGAAGGGATAGCAAGTACAAAGTCTCTGACAGATGAAAGGACCTTGTATGCTGAAGGATCAGAAAGGAGAAGAGCTGTCTGGAGATAACCAGAGAGAGAGAGAGAGAGTGGTATGAGATAAAGTTGGAAGAGTATATAGATCACTAAGGAGCTTAAAAGACATTGAAAATGTTTGGATTTTTCCTAAGAAGAATTGGAAGTCAATGAATGGATATAAAACTAAGGAGAACCATGACTTCTTTTACTCTTGGGTAAGATCACTCTGGCTGATGTGTAAAGAAGGGGTAGATGAGGAGCAAGAGTAGAAACTAGAAGACAGGATTTGAGGTTAATTTCAGTTTTCTGGGGGAAAGATGATGCCAGCTGGATTCAGGTAGAGATTTCCAAACTGGAGACAAGTCAATGGATTTGATAAATATTTTAAAGGTGTAAAGACTTGGACTTGATAATGAATTGGATATAGAAGGATAGAGGAGCCATACAGGAGCCTTGGAAAGGAACAAGTTTTTGCTGGGGATGATTGCATTGTTAGAAGACTAGACAATTGACTAAAGCTTCGTATTGGCAAATGATATGAGTGGGGAATAAATAAATTTGAATTATAAGTAACAGAAGGTATTTAAGACCATGAGACAAGATAATATCTAAAAGGCCAAGTAATCAAAGAAGAAAAGAAGGACTAGGGCTGGTCCCTGGAAATTCCAAATTTTAAAGGTCTGATAGAAAAAGGATCATGAGGGGCACCTGGGTGGCTCAGCTGGTTGAGCAACTGCTTTCGGCTCAGATCATGATCCTGGAGACCCCGGATCGAGCCCCGCATCAGGCTTCTTGCTTGGCGAGAAGCCTGCTTCTCCCTCTCTCGGTCCCTCTATACTTGTGTTCCCTCTCTGGCTGTGTTTCTCTCTGTCAAATAAATAAATAAAAGTCTTTAAAAAAATAAAAAGGATCATGAAAAAAGACTGAAAAGCAGCCAATAAGACATTAGGAACCTGGGAGAGTGGTGTCACAAAAACCAATAAACGAATATTTACAGAAAGAAGGAATGGTGGACTGGATTAAATATTAATGAGAAGTGAGATAATTTAAGAAAAAAGTTTCCATGCATTTAGGCAACACGGACAAATGTGACGACTTTTTCAAGAGTATTTGAATAGTTGGAATGAAAGTCAAATTAGAAGACTCAGACTGGAGGAGAGAAAGGAGTTGGAGGCAGTGAAGATAGATCACAATTTTTAAGAGATATTTTTCCATAAGACAGGGAAGAAATGTGTGGTGTTAGCTGTAGGGTTTGTGAAGTCAAAGGACATTTGAGATTTTGTTTTTTCTTTGGGTGGGTTTTGTTTTATTCACTTGAAGATGGATGTTTCCAGAACATATGTATACGTTGTTGGGGATGAAATGGTTGTGTGGGAAGGACTTGTGATGTATGAGAGAGAAGCCACAAGTTGAAAGTGATGTTTTAAAATATTGCAGAACTGATCTTACGCTGGCCCTTCAGGCTCATAAATAGAGCACATTCCTTATTGTTCCTATTAGCAAAGACCTGGGTCAGCAGAGATAGATAAAACTTGGCATCGCCCCAATCCCCAGGCTGACCATGAATCTCAATCTTCTCTCTTTTCCTTCATCTACTAATTTCTTTTACATCCAAAGCTGTTAGCAAGTTGTGAAATATCTATAATGTCATCCTTTCTACAGTTCCTTTATGGAATGAAACTAGTATCTTTAAGACAAAAATGATCAAATTTAAATAATGAAAAGAATGAAGAAGCAATAAATACTGTCAGTCCACAAATTTACAAACCAATTTTTAACATGATGGCTGTTTGCTGAAGTATGGTTGAAGTACCACTGTAGTAAGCCAGATGACCTGATAGCAGGTGCCACACTGATGCACTGGGAGAGGCAGGGAGCCCCAACTGCAAAGACAGGGAGAAAAGGCAGCAAAGAGAACAATGGATAAGGAGGAAGGGAAGGGAAGGGTATGGGAAGAAAGTCTGGAGGCTGCTGAAGTTTCTCTGTGTGACTTATCCTGACTCAGCCTGTGTACATAGGACATATTCCTAAACTTGTGCCAGGTTCTTGCCCACACTCCTGCTTTAGAGTTTTTAGAGCATGGGTGGCCCAGCTGAGGTTAGATAACCAGAAAACAGAGTAATAGACCCCAGCTAAGCAAGGTCAGCCCTGCCAGGTACTACTGGAGCCAAGGATCAAGAGCTTGAAGAAGATAAAAACAAGGCTAAAGTCCTTAGTCCATTCCAGAGGCTTCCCCCAGAGGTAGCTGAGTTGAACTCTGAGAAGAGAACATCAGAAGTCTATCACAAGGGTATTCTGGTCTTGGCTGAGACTCAACAGCTATGTGAGCCTCCATGTATCACATCACCTCTCTGGGATTCAATTAAATGGTATGCATAAGAGTACCAATCTAGAAGGTTGTGAGTGCAATGTCTGAGTGTCTGGCTTAAAAAAAAAAGAAAGAAAAAGAACACTGGTTGGAAACTCTCACTTTGTTCATTAAGTCCTCAAATCAACAAATATAATTTATCTGAATTACCTAGTTATTAACTTATCAGAAAAAAAATTGGTGAAAGTGTCCTATATATTAGGAATTGATGCTTACAAAACTGAGAACTATATATATATAAAGACATATTCTGAAGAGTAGATCCAGAATAGCCTTTCAGATGGCTTCTTGAAATAAAAGCTTGTTGAAGAAAAACAACTTATATCATCTTGATTGATAAAAAATTAATTTTTACTATTGGGGAATAGCTAAATATCTTTCATGTTTTCCACAGAGATATGCTGATTATGTTAAATTTTTTAAAATAGCTGTGAATTATTAACTTTAAAGCCCATTTTCATTCCAAATAAGGTGGCAATGTGCTGTTTGATTATTAGTGACTAGCAAACCTTATTTTGTAGCTCAGAAATTTTATAAATCAATGACATACATTATTTCTCTATTTTGCTTATTTTTAAAAAATTTTTCAAGTCAATGTTATAGTTGGTTACATGTTCATATTTGATTATGACATTTTTGGCATATACATATTTTTATGGTTATACTATATATGTCACAGGGAAGTAGTTATTTTGTTCATGGAAATATAATTTATTATTTAGATAAAGTGAGAAAAGAATATTTTTAAAATACTAAAATAACTATGGAATGAGACTATGGCAAATATTATGAAGGTAATTATAAAAACAAAGCAGAACAAACTGAAGTTTGAGAAATGCTGTCTTAAAGAAAGAAAATGAAAACATTGACTATCCGTTATCAAAGATATGTCTTTTCCACATATTAATGATTACAGAAAATCACATTTATTTTTCAAGATCATTCTGGAGTTAGGGCCATTTTCTTAAACTTGTTACTACTTTTATTTAAATAGGCTGAAAAAAATTATAAAGTTACTTTATGATAATAGTGCTCAATTATGATTCCCAGCATATCAAGGTGATTTTTTAAATTTATTAATGCTGCAATATAACACTTGAGTACATATACCAATATCTATATTATAAAATGAAAGTTAAAAAAAACTATATTCCTGCTACCTAAATATTAAGGTTTGGTCAAAAAGGCTCATAAAATCTTTCCCAGAGCACCAGCTACCCTGAAGTTGTGGGCTATAGGAGTAGATATTCCAATGAAATGGTGACAGCACTGTCTGGTTAGCTTGATACAAAGTCACAGCATAAACCAAAGAGAGCAATCCTCAAAATGTTACCTGATTTTTGTTTTGGAAAGGTAATTTTTGCCCAATCTCTGAAAACTTCTAATTTTGCTCAGAGACTTGCAGGCTCAAAGACTCAAAAAGTCAAAGTTAGAAACTCTTAATTATTTTTGTTATTGATTCAGTGACAAGTTCCAGGAAAGATGACTTTAACAGAGATTAACCACCATAGCAAACATTATCAATAGTTGAGCTAAAATTATGTCTTCTCCTGTGTCTGCTCACTATTCATCACAGGAGAAACCCAGAAAGGAAAGGCACCTAATACGTATGATTTAGGATTTTAGAAATGGGAGAGCTGAAGAGCGCTCACCTCAAAGATGATCTAACCCAACTATTTGTACAAAGGAAGAAATAAAAGCTGTAGAGTCGAAGTGGTTCAAGCATGCACACATGCACACTACTACCGACTAATAATACAGAAAATGTCACATGCTCTTTGCAAAGCAAAATCTTTTTCAAATATGTGAGGATTCTCCATATCTGTATTTTTGTTATTTGAAGGTGTTTCAAGAAAGAGCAGCATAGATCCCTACCGTCTATAGCTTACAGTTTGCCTACATTTTCTGTCCTAAAATGTATCTCTAAGAAATAGTTTTGCCAAGAACTGCTTAGAGAAACAAGAAAATGGGTGACACTTCAAAACAGGTATCAGAGATTGGGAGACCCTCAGCTCAATTTTATAGACCTCAGTTAGGAGCCCTGAGGCCACCTTGTTTTGGTCTCTATTACAGCTAAGAGAATGACTCTCCCTTTCTTACAGAGGCTCTTATATAGCTGGCTCACACTCAATGAGCTTATTTCATTTCTTTAAAATAATACATACTCACAGAATTCTATTTTTGATCATAGAAGTAATAATTCATAGTTATTACAGAAAATCTGGAAACCTGGAAAAGAACAGGAACAATAATAAAAATCAATCTTAATCCCAGTGTAGAGGGAAATTATTGATTTCATTTTCAGAATCCATTCCTACTTTTAAAAAACCTCTGGTTTTATTTTTGAATTCATGTGTTTCTGGGAAAGCAAATGTCTCTTCGAGCCCCAAAGGGGTGCCCAATCAGTGTACATTCCCTGTCAGTGTACATTCAATGGCCACAGTATTAGTTTCAGGAGTAAAGTCAACTGTGTGAATGCTTTCTCTATAAAGGATATCACCTTCTTGTCATATTTATTGCTAATATCGCCCAATCTGCTTTGGTTTTCCTTATTTTGTTTATATTTGAATATAAATAATTCTTGAAATTTTTCATGCATGCAAGTACACTTTTCCATTTAGAATTTTTTTATTGCTTTTCAGTTTAAAAGTTCTTTCCTGGCATGATCTGAATGTTTGTGTTCCCCCAAATTCATATGTTGAAATCCTAACCTCCAAATATGATGGTATTTTAGGAGCAGGGGGCTTTTCAAACTGATTAGGTGATGAAGGCAGAGCCCTCCTGAATGGCATCAGTGCCTTGAAAAAGAACCTGACAGCTCCTGAGCTCCTTTCACCACGGGAGGATGAAGTGAGAAAAAGACACTAGCTATGAACCAGGAAGAGGACCCTTACCAGAATATGACTGTGCTAACATGTTGATCTCAGACTTCCAGTCTCAGAACTATGTGAAATAAATTTCTGTTGTTTATAAGCTACCTAGTCTGTGAAATTTTCTTATAGTAGTACAAATGGACTAAGACAATAACCTTTCAGAAATGAACCAGAACCACTTACATATTTATCTAGGTTTTATGGCATGTTTTGCATTGAAGAAAAAATGAATGCTAGTTAGAAAAGCAACCAAAAACCTGTAAGAAGTACCTTCTGTCCATGTAGTCCTAAGGTTATTTTTTCGTGTGTATATTATTTTAAACTTAAAGTTATTTTTTTCATGTATGTTATTATCAGCTTTCTTAGCATTGACTCAAAATATATTCATTGAGTTCATACTATATGTTAAACACTGTGGTAGATAAACTAACAGAGTTCCTCTTAGACTGAAATGGGAATTATAATGGAATCTCATAGGGGCATCTGGTGGCTAAGTTAAGTCTCTGATTCTCGGTTTCAGCTCAGGTCATGATGTCAGGGTGGTGAGATCAATCCCAGCATTGGATTCCCTGCTTAGCTGCTCAGGGCAGAGTGCACTTGAGATTTTCTCCCTCTCTCTGCCCCCACCCTGCTTGTGTGCTCTCTCTCTCTCTCTTTCAAATAAATAATATTTAAAGAAGAAAAAAAAGAAAGAGGAGGAGAAGGAGGAAGAGGAGGAGGAGGAGGACGAAGAGGAGGAGGAGGAGGAGGAGGAGGAGGAGGAGGATGATAATGAGAATGTCACAAATAATGTGCCTCTTGCCCAGTTTGGGAGAGATTTTCCTCATGTTTGAAGGCAGTAGGAAGGACTCCATGAAGGATTCTGAAGAGGGCAGAAAAGTCTTTAAAGGAAGACATAAGCAGAAGTACAAAGAGGGAAATGCTTAGGGAACACGATTCACCTTTGCTGAAACTCAGCACACAGGGAGAAAAGTAGTTAAAAATAAGACTACAAATGGAAATAACACAACACAGAGCCCTTGAAAGTCAGAAAATTTGTACATTATTTGTTGCAGAATAAATCCGTTCAAAGGGTTTTTGCAGAAATTTGAAAAGAGAGATGTTTTAGGAACTACATCCCCAAATTGTACTTAGTTTAAAGAAAAGACTGAATGATTACATATTTTTAATCTTTAAAATAAAAAGGAAATCGGACAGCTTTTGATAGTGTCCAAGGAGCTCCCCATGATAATAGATAAACTGAACACACAGTTTTCTTAACAATAACAAAGTTCAATCATCACTTTAAAGGGAAATCGCTTCATTGTCCTTCTTCCCCACTTATTAGAATATGAACAGTCAGAAATGCTATTCCTTAAGTCTTCCCGTGAGGTTCTCAGAGGCAGAAAAAAATTCTAATGAGGAATTAGTCAGATACAAGCAAGGAGAATAGATGTGAGGGGTTTTCTCCTCCATCTTGGTCTCTAAAGACTTCCAAATATTATATTTAAATTTTGAAGTAAATACTACTCTTCCTTTGCATTTTTTTGATATTACCTCCTACTTAGTCTTTATTTTTTATTTAAATTCAGTTAGCCAACATAAAGTACATGGTTAGTTTCAGAGGTAGTATTCAATAATTCATCAGTTGTATGTAACAGTGCTCATCTCATCGCCTGCCCTCTTTAATGCCCATCACCCAGTTCCTTTGCATTTTTAATTACTTCTTAGGCTGATACTTAACTATGGAGAGACTGACAGTCATATTTTCCATCACCGTGGATGTCTAATTTCTATTCATGCATTGTTCTCTTTACTACTGTGAAACTAAATTCAAGCTGAAAGTGGATTTTTTTTCCCCTGCCGCATTAATTCTACCACACACGGCATAGTTCGAATCATGTTGCTCTTCATGGTTTCTCCTGGGGGCAAAGTGAACTTCATAGAGCCAATTTATGACTCCCTATAGCAATTTGATGAACCTGAAAGTATGGAGCTATCCCTATGTGATTTTCATGTACCTTGGAGAATCAGATTCAGATGTAATAGAATTAATCCTTGTGTTATATTCCATGAAATGTTGACATTCCTACTGCCATACTAGCTCACAATTCCCTGAAAATAATTTACCCTAAAAATACGAAATATTGAAAATAACAGGTTTACATTTATCACAGCCAATGTGAACAAGACGCCCAGATATAACTTGGGTCTTTATTTGAACTAAATTCTGTTCTAAAGTCCTATTGTAAATGTGACCCCTAGATTTTTATGGCCAGGCTATAGTTTGAATGAAAAATTACCTCATTTAAACATAGTTTCAGGTAATGTTTTTCTTGACTTTTATACAATGAAGTGTTTTACTGCAGCTGCTGGGGGATAAGGTACAAATTTTCAAATCAATGTGCTCAGCACTTTTGAAGAAACTAATTCATAGTTTCTTTTCATAGAGGTAAAATCATATACACTTATATTCTACATTCACATTTAATAATTAGTCTATTAGTAATTTAGTTCTAATCCAATTATTTGTACATTATGGTTATCTTCTTATAGCAACAGAAACACAGCTGTTCAAAAATGGTCATTGTTGAAATATTTCAACAACCTAATAGGAATAAGTCAAACTGAGTGTCAGAAGATTAGCAAATAAATGTGTAGACAGTATTTGATTGGGCTTTATTTTATAATTAAACTTATGTAAACTATGGAAAAATTAACCATGCTATAAATTATTATTATAAACATACTATAACTAAGGGAGCATTTATGAAATACATGGAAAGTAAGCAATTCTAGAGTGACCTTCAAAAGAACAAAATGCATATATCTAAGCAACAAATAACTATGCAGATAATATTCAAGTGAGTGACTCAATTAGCAAATCAACTATCGAATTAATATCAAAAACCTAAATTAGAAAATAAAAACAAATGAACATTTAGAGAAAGTGTGGTTGTCTGGATACTTAGTGACCAGTTGAGTACAAAGCCAGTTACTGAGAGGATATCTGTTTGCCTTCAGAAAAATGAAAAGTAGACCAACCTCAAAAACTTACAAGCAAATCTTAAAATCCTACTAAATAAAACAAAAATAATAACAATGTGGGGCACCAGGATGGCTCAGTCTGTTAAGCATCTGACTTAGTTTTGGCTCAGGTCACAATCTCAGAGTCCTGGGATCCAGCCCCAATCAGCCTCCTGACAGCGAGAATTTTGCTTATCTCCCTCTCTCTCAGCCCCTTCCCCTTCTCACACGCTCTTACTTTCTCTCAAATAAATAAAGAAATATTTTTAAAATAGTAGTAATAATAGTGATGATGATGCATAGTGGGTCTGTTAGCGCATTTAGAAGCAAAATGTGTGGCAACAATACCATAAAGGATGGAAGGGGGAAATGAGAGTAATTTTGTGCAGATTTCTTACACTGCCATGGAGTGATACAAAATGTTTGAAGGTAGACTCAGAGTTAAAAATGTGTATTACAATCCTGAAAGAAACTACTTTAATAAATGAAAACAATGGGTATAGTTGGTAAGACACAAAGTGGAAACACAATGAAATCATAAGAAGAAACTTAGTTAATGTAAGAGATGACAAGAAAAAAATTAGAAAAAAGAACATATAGGCCATATATAAACAATAAGCTCAGAGACTTAAATAAAATCATATTGATTAATTAAACAAGTTAACATTAAATATAAATGGTATAAACATGAATAAAAAGTCAAAAACTTTAGACAGAATTAAAAAGCTAAAAACAACTATATGTTTTCTATAAGAAACAAAAGTTACACTACTGTCTGTATATTTAAAAATTGTTAAAAGAGTAGATCCTAAGAGTTCTCATTACAAGGAAAACATTTTTTTCTTTTTTAAACCTATATAAGATGATGAATATTAACCAAACTTATTGTAGTGATTATTTCATAGTAACATAAGTCAAATCATTTTGCTGTATATGTTAAACATACACAGTCATGTATGTTAATTGTATCTCAATATTTTGTGGAAAAACAAATTTTATATACAAGGACACAATAAGGGTAAAAGTAAAACATGTTATAAAACTGATGTAAAATGAGGTAGGTTTAAAAAAATATTATTAGGGATAAAGAGTGATATTCTATAATGATAAAGAGATTGAATCAGCAGGAGGATACAAAAATCACAAATGTGGATGCATCCAAAAAACACAGCTTCAGAATAAATCAGAGGGAAAAATGGTGGAGCTTAACAGAGAAAGAGATGAATCAACAATTTTCTTTTCTTTTTTTAATTATGTTACATTAGTCACCATACAGTACATCATTAGTTTTTGATGTAGTGTTTTACAATTCATTGTTTGCATATAACTCCCAGTGCTTCATGTAATATGTGCCCTCCTTAATACCTATCATCAGGCTAACCCATCTCCTCATCCCCCTCCCCTTTAAAACCCTCAAATTTTTCCCCAGAGACCATAGTCTCTCATGGTTCATCTCCCCTTCTGATTCCACCCCCTTCATTTTTCCTTTCCTTCTCCTAATGTCCTCTATGCTAATCCTTATGTTCCACAAGTAAGTGAAACCATATGATAATTGACTTTCTCTGCTTGACTTATTTCACTCAGCCTAATCTCCTCCAGTTCCATCCACGTCAATGCATATGGTGGGTATTCATCCTTTCTGATGGCTGGGTAATATTCCATTGTATATATGGACCACATCTTTATCCATTTGTCTGTTGAGGGGCATCTCAGTTCTTTCCACAGTTTGGCTATTGGGGACATTGCTGCTATGAACATTGGGGGTGCATGTGGCCCTTCTTTTCACTACCTCTGTATCTTTGGGGTAAATACCCAATAGTGCAGTTGCTGGGTCATAAGGTAGCTCTATTTTTAACTTTCGGGGACCTCCACACTGTTTTCCATAGTGGCTGCACCACCTTGCATTCCCACCAACAGTGTAAGAGGGTTCCCCTTTCTCCACAACCTCTCCAACACTGGTTGTTTTTTGACTTGTCAATTTTTGCCATTGTAACTGGTGTCCTGTCGTATCTCTAATGTGGTTTTGATTTGAATTTACCTATAACTAAGGATAAGGAACATTTTTCATGTATCTGTTAGCCATTGGTATGTTTTCTTTGTAGAAGTGTCTGTTCATGTTTTCTGCCCGTTTTTCACTTGATGATTTGGCTGTTGGTTGTTGAGTTTGAGAAGTTCTTTATAGATCGTAGATACCAGCCCTTTGTCTGCAATATCATTTGCAAATATTTCCTCCCATTCTATGTGTTGCCTCCTTGTTTTGTTGACTGCTTTCCTTGCCATGCAGAGGTTTTTTTTATTTTGATGAAGTTCCAAAAGTTCACTTTTGCTTTTGTTTCCTTTGACCTTGGAGACATGTCTTAAAAGAAGTTGCTATGGGTAATGTCGAAGAGGTTACCGCCTATGTTATCCTCTAGGATTTTGATGGATTCCTATCTCACATTGAGGTCTTTTATCCTTTAGAGTTTATTTTTGTGTATGGTGTAAGACAGTGGTTGAATTTCATTCTTTTGTATATAGCTGTCCAATTTTCCCAGCACCATTTATTGGAGAGACTGTCTTTTTCCCATTGGATATTTTTTCCTGCTTTGTTGAAGATTAGTTGACCATACAGTCGAGGGTCCATATCTTGGCTCTCTATGTTGTTCCACTGATCTATGTGTCTGTTTTGTGCCAGTGCTATGCTGTCTTGGTGATCACAAGCTTTGTAATATAGCTTGAAATCAGACAACATGATGCCCCCAGCTTTGTTTTTCTTTTTCAACATTTCCTTGGTGATTCGGGGTCTTTTTTGGTTCCATACAAGTTTAGGATTGTTTGTTCCAGCACTTTGAAAAATGCCATTGGTATTTTTATTGGGATGACAGAGACATTTTAACCATGTTTATTCTTCTGATCCATGGGCATGGAATGTTTTTCTATCTTTTTTGTTTTTCCAATTTCTTTGATGACTGCTCTGTAATTCCTCAAATACAGATCCTTTACCTCTTTGGTTAGGTTTAATCCAAGGTATCTTACGGTTTTGGTAGCATTGTAAATGGAAATGACTCTCTAATTTCTCTTTCTACAGTTATATTGTTAGTGTATAAAGAAAGCAACTGATTTCTGTGCATTGATTTTGTATCCTGCCATATTACAGAATTTCTGTATAAGTTCTAGAATTTGGGGGTAGAGTATTTTGGGTTTTTCCACATAAAATATCATTTCACCTGTGAAGAGAGAGAGGTTGACTTCTTTGCTGATTTCAGTAGCTTTTATTTCTTTTTGTCATCTGATTGCTGCTGCTAGGACTTTAAATAACCATTGTGTGAGTGGGCAATGTTGTTTTCCTGATCATAAAAGAAATGTTCTCAGCTTTTCCCCATTGAGAATGATATTCTCTATGGGTTCTCCATAGATGGATTTTATGAAATTGAGGAATGTTCTCTATTTCCTTATACTCTGCAGATTTTTAATCAGGAAAGAATGCTGTATTTTGTCAAATGCTTTTTCTGCATCAGTTGAGAGGATCAAGTGGTTCTTCTCTTTCCTATTATTAATTTGTTCTATCACAATGATTGATTTGTGAATGTTGAACCACCTGGTCAACAGATAAATACCACCTGGTCCTGGTGCATAATTTTTTTAATGTACTGTTGGATCTTTTTAGTTAGGATCTTGTTGAGAATTTTGGCATCCATATTCACAAGGGATATTGGTCTGAAATTCTCCTTTTTGATGGAGTCTTTGCCTGGTTCAAAGATCAAGGTAATACTGCCTCATAGAATGAGTCTGGAAGTTTTCTTTCTGTTTCTACTTTTTGAAACAGCTTCAGGAGAACAGGTATTATTTCTTCTTTGAACGTTTGGTAGAATTCACAAGGGAATCCATCAGACCCAGCACTCTTGTTTTTTGGGAGGTTTTTGATCACTGTTTCAATCTCAATACTGGTTATTGGTTTGTTGCCAATTTCTTCCTTTTTCAGTCTTGGTAGTTTATAGGTTTCCAAGAATGCATTCATTTCTTCAAGGTTGCTTAATTTACTGGCATACAGTTGTTGATAATAATTTCTGATAATTTTTTTCTATTTTCCTTGATGTTAGTCATGATCTCTCCTCTTTCATTCATAATTTTATTAATTTGGGTCTTTTCTCTTTTTTTTTAGTAAAGTCTGGCCAGTGGCTTATCAATCTTATTAATTCTTTCAAGAAACCAGCTTCTAGTTTTGATGTGTTCTACTGTATTCCTGGTTTCTAATTCATTGATCTCTGCTCTGATCTTAATTATTTCCCTTCTCATGTGTGGATTACGTTGAGTTTGTTGTTCATTCTCCAGTATTTTAAGGTGTGAAGATAGCTTGTGCATTTGAGATTTTTTCTGTATTTCTGAGTGAGGCTGGGATGGCTATGTATTTCCCCCTTAGAACTACCTTTGCTGTATCCCATAGGTTTTGGACTGATGTTGTTTTCATACTCATTAATTTCCATAATTGTTTTTAAGTTCTTTGATCTCCTGGTTGACCCAAACATTCTTGAGTAAGATGGTCTTTAGCTTCCAAGTGTTTGAATTTCCTCCAAACTTTTTCTTGTGATTGAGTTCCAGTTTCAAAGTACTGTGATCTGAGAATATGCAGTGAATAATATCGGTCTTTTGGTAGCAATTGAGACCCAATTTGTGACCCAGTATGCAGTCTATTCTGGAGAAAGTTCCATGTTTATTTGAGAAGAATGTGTATTCTGTTGTTCTAAGGTGGAATGTTCTGTATATAACTATGAGGTCCATTTGGTCCAGTGTGTCATTAAAAGTATTTTTTTCTTTGTTGATTTTCTGTTTAGATGATCTGTCTATTGCTGACAGTGGAGTGTTGCGGTCTCTTACCATTAATGTATTATTATCAATATATCTCTTTATTTTGGTTAATAGTTGGCTTATATAGTTGGTTGCTCCCATGTTGGGAGCATAGGTATTTATAATTGTTAGAGCTTCTTGTTGGATAGACTCTTTAAGAATGATATAGTGTCCTTCTGTATCTCTAACTACAGTATTCAGCTTAAAATCTAGTTTGTCTGATATGAGAATTGCTACCCCGGCTTTCTTTTGAGGACCGTTGGCATGAAAGATGGTTCTCCATCCCTTCACTTTCAGTCTGGATATATTTTTAGGTTTAAAATGAGTCTCTTGTAGACAGCATATGAATGGATCCTGTCTTTTTATCCAATATGCAATCCTGTGCCATTTTATTGGAGCATTTAGACCATTTATGTTGAAGGGGATTATTGAAAGATATTAATTTATTGTCATCATGTTCCTGATGAAGTCCTTATTTCTACAGATTATCTCTGTAATTTTTATTCTATACCATTCTTAGCGTCTTTCTCCTTGTATATAACCCCCCTTAATATTTCTTGCAAGGCTGACTTAACTGGGCCAGTCACATTTTCCTTCAGTTTCTGCTGGTCTTGGTAGCTCTTTATCTATCCATTCTGAATTTCAGCCTTGCTGCATTGTTGTCTACATTTTCTTCTCATTTGGTTCCCTGAATATGTCTTGCCAGTCCTTTCTGGCTTGCCAGGTCTCTGTGGACAGGTCTGACATTATTCTGATGTTCTCTGTATGTAAGGACTCTTTTTCCCCAGCTGCCCTTAAGATGGTTTCCTTAGTTCTAAGATTTGCCAGTTTTATTATTACATGCCAGAGTATAAGTCTGTTCTCCTTGATCTTGGCAGGGGTCCTCTCTGCCTCTAGAACACGAATACTTGTTTCTTTCCCCAGGTAAGGGAAGGTCTTAGCTACAGTTTGCTCAAATATATCTTCTAGTCCCCTCTCTCTCTTTCCACTCCTTCACAGATCCCAATAATTCTGACATTAGAACATGTCATAGCATCATTTCTATAATTATGTTTTCATGGATTTTAAGCTGTTTTTTCCAGTTCTCCTCCTGATCCTTCTTTTCTATCAGTTTGTCTTCTAGATTACTAATTTATTCTTCTGCCTCATTTACCCTAGCTTTTAGAGTATCTCAATTAGATTGGATCTCATTGATAGCATTTTTAAGTTCTGCCAGATCCGCTCTTATTTCTGCCCTTAGAGATCCTATGTTCCCATTAATGTTTTTCTCCAGCCTAGCTAATGTCTTCATAAATGTTACCCTGAAGTCTATTTCCAACATTGTGCATATATCCATATCTCTTAGTTCAGTGGCAGAGGCCACAGTCTCTGAATTTTTCCTGTTTGGGTGTTCCTCCTCTTAATCATTCTGTTAAGGCGTGTTTGAGGGAATGTACAGAGTCCAAATTATTGACCATACCCCAAGCAAGATGCACCTGTTTTATAGGGACTTTGGGGTTGGAAGCCTCTTGTTCTTCCAGCCTATTTTCTGGAGGAGAGACCTACCACACTGTTACTCAAGCAACCCTATTTGGTCAGGGTTGTTCTACCCCCTGTGGGGGGATGGGAGGAATGGACTCAGTGAAAACCAGTTTTGGGGGGACTTTTGTTCTCTGGTGGCTTTCTCTGGTGGCTTTCTGCATCTCTTCTGAGAGTCAGAGCAGAAGTGATTGTATCCAAACCTTTGTCTCAGAACAGAGAGATCACAGTCTGTTCTTCAGTGAGCTTTCCAGGCCACAATGTCTCCATTTCTGTCTGTGCTGTTAAAAACCACAGTGTTCTGGGTTGTGCACTTCATAGCAGCATTCCTCACTTCTAGGTCCAGGCATGTCTTTGCTCTTTGTGCTCTTTGTGATTCTAAAACCACCAGCCTCCCCCAGCTCACACGTGCACCTCCACAGCTCCAGGTTTGAGTCTGGGGGGGATGCCCTAAAGTTCTTTTCTGCCACTACCACTCTGTGAATCTGCCAGCATGGGAGGCTTTTGTGTCCTGGTGGCACAGGATCCCACAGGCTCCTTCCCTCTTTTGTTTATCTTCCAATATCTGCCCATACAATCACAGTTCCCCATTTCATACCTTGAAACAACCCCCAGAGACACTCTGTAGAGGTTTGGATATATCTTCTTACATCTCAGGCTGATCTTGTGGATATTCAGAGTGGTCTGGTAGATATCCAGCTCAATTCAAGGAACCAGTTAAAACAGAGTCCCCTAATTCACTGCCATCTTTCCTACTCCCCTAATCAACAATTTTCATTCAATATTTCAACACTCCTCTCTCAGTAACTGCTAGGAAAATAGAGAAATCATCAACGAGAATATAAAAGACTTGAGCAACTCTATCAATCAGCTTGACCTAACTAATATTTATGGCTACTCCACCCCAAAATACCAGCATATAGGCTTTCAAGCACACTTAAAATGGTCATCAAACTAGAGCATATACTGAGCCATAAAACCAGTCTCGATAAATTTAAGACTGAAAACATATAAAGTGTGTTCTTTACCCAAAATGAAATTAATGACAAAATTATCTAAGAAAAATACCCACATATACGGAAACTAAAAAACATATTTCTAAATTAGACATGGATTCAGCAGAAATCCAAAGAAATTAGAAAGTACTTTGAAATAAAAGAAAATGGAACCACAATACATTAAAATTTGTTGGAAATCATGGCAACAAATGCTTATACAAAAATAAAAAAGATCTCAAATCAATAACCTAAGGAACTTCCACCCTAAGAAAGTAAGAAAAGCATATTAAACCTAAAGCAAGTAAGATAAAGGAAATACCAAATATAAAGATAGAAGTCAAAGAAATAGAAAATAGAAAAGCAATAAGGAAAATAAATGAAACCAAAAGTTGTTTCCTTGAAAAAAAAAATCATTAAAAATGAGAAAACTCTCAAAGACATCTGAAAAAGAAAAAAAAAGACATCTGAAAAGAAAAAAAAAATTAATGTGCTTATTCTAACACCATAAATGAAAAGAGAGGCTCTCACTTCAGATTATACAGACATTAAAAAGATAATAAATATCATGAACAACTTCATGCCAATAAATTTGAAAACTTCGATGAATTGGAAAAATTTCTTTCAAGGCAAACTACCAAAGCTCACTTAGGATGAAATAGGTAAACTGAATATTGTTTTAAATAAACTTCTGGTTAAAAATACTTCCAGAAAGAAAATTCTAGGGTCACAGGGCTTCACTGATTAATTCTGCCAAACATTTATAAAAGAAATAATAATTTTACACAATGTTATCCAGGAACTAGAACAGGAGGAAATATTTCCCAATTCATTTTAAGAGGACTGCATTACTTTGGTATCAAAATCAAACAAAAAAATTAACAAAAACTTCAGACTACTATGTAAAATAAAGGGAGTCACAAAAATCTTTTAAAAATTTTAGCAAACTAAATTGAGAAATGCACTTTTTTAACTTTAAATTTATTTTATTTTTTCAGTGTTCCAAATGCACTTTTTAAAAGTAATACCTCATGACCAAATATAATTTATTTCCCTAATAAAAAGTTGGTTTAATGTTTGAAAATCCATCAGCTGGATTCACCAAATTGTGGTATTAAAATTAAAAATTTTTGACTGCCTTAACAGATGAATACATTGGACAAAATTTCACAAACATCATGATAAAAACTATCAGCAAACCAGAATGAAAAGAACTGTTTCAAACTGAAAACAGGATCTATTGAAAACCTACAGTTAACATCATCGGTAATCATCAAAGAATGAATGTTTTCTGCTTAGAAACAGAAGCAAAACAAGGGTGCCTACTCTCACCATTTCTATTTAACATAGAATGGAAGTTCTAGTTACAGTGGTAAGTGGAGATTTGAACTGAGCAATATAAGTTTACTTATAACTCAACTGGTAGAGCCTAATATCATTACACTGTGAGAGAGAGAGGTACAGCCAAAATACCTAATTAACCCCTTTCCAGCCTGAAATCAAGTATTTGAATAGTGTGAATAGGGCTTTGATTCGTTTTGCCTTCCTTAGTAAATAGTACTGCTAAATCACACCTTCTGAATATAGTATAAGAAAGATACTGTAATTGAAACATACCAATAATAGTTGAACAGACAATACTACCAATCAACTACTATTCTAACACTAATCAACTTGCAACCTATAGGGAAGTTTCTCAAGAATCTCTATCTTCACTTTATCCCTCTTCACTTGCCAAGCTCTACATTCATCTGATAAATAAAGACTACACCTATTGTAATCATTTCACACTACACGTAACTCATATATCACTACCCTTAAATTTATAGTGACGTATGTCAATTATTTCTCAACAAAATGGAAAAGAAATATTTTTAATTAAAAACATTTTTAATGAAAGAAATGATCTATAAAAATTCAGCAGGTAAATTGCCTCTTGTGGACTGCCTCTGCAGTTTTTACTAAAGTGCATTTTAGATGCTTTTCTAAAAACTGAATCATATATATAATCTGTGTTCAAAATTATACTGAACTACATACATCATAAAGCTAATCAATCAATGAGCTGTAATAGATTTAATTTTCCATTTTGTTAATTTTTCATCTCTAGAGCAGGTCCTGTCTTAATCTTCAGAAACTGAATTTGGTGATATTCATCTTATGTCTTCTTGATGTTCTCTTGAGTAACACTGAGTAATTCCAACTTTGAAAGTAACACCAATAAAGCTTATGCATGGGAAAGGTGAAACTGTATCTCTTATGTATTTTTTCTCAATAAACATAAATGTCAACACACATGCCCATATACATAAGCATAGACATATTTTACTGAAAATCACTCACAAAATAGTGGAACTCAATTCTATATTTTTAAAATCCTAGGTATTAAAAGTATATACTCTTTATAAAAGCATTGTATGGTGACATACGGTAGTTAAACTTGTGGTGAGCATAGTGTAATGTATAAACTTGCTGAATTACTGCACTGTACACCTGAAACTAATGTAACATTGTGTGTCAACTATACTCAAAAAAATTTTTAAAGTATATATTCTTATGTGACGAACATCTTTGCTGAAAACCCCACACTCCTTCTAAAAATCATAGGTCAGATGTACAGTTATTTCCATCTTTATTATTCCCTTGTTTTTGTGTTAGTACATATCCAAAGTGATGCATGCATAGACTGTGCTAACTGGAAATTAAATGAATATCCCAAGGTGCCCCAGACATTGCTGAAATCAATGGTGATGTGCCTTAATCTATAGGCAGCATTCATTTCTGTTTTATGAGACAGTTGTTGAAACTCTATGTAAGCTTCTTTGGACCTCTTGATAATTTTTAATGGTAAGACCATGACTGCTTACTATCACTCTTAATAATAAAAAAAAAGAAACCCTAAAACTTAGAAATAAGAAACATAAGTGCTGGCACCTTGTTTGGGAATTAAGAAAAAAGCACAAGAGGCAAGAGATCAGAATGATGACCTCCAATCTCAGACCTCACTAAAGTCCCTGCACATGGAGACTTAAACACTTTGGGCTAGAACGGGAAAGCAGAGGAAGCAGGGCTTTGGGAAGCTCTTTGATCTGACTCAGAAAAAGGAGAACAGAGTAAAGCACACAAAAACTGGAGCACGTCTCCCTCCCACTCCTTCTGCTCTTGCACACAGAGCTGTTTTGCATGTTCACCACTGTCTCCCTTCTGAAGATCACTCTTCTCATCCTGGTAGATGTTCATGGCAATGAAACATAAAATAGGAGATTGGGAGTGATTTTGCATAAAAAGTTGTCATGGGCAGGACAGAAAAGGGAAGAAAATTAGCTTAGCTAATAGATACAAATGAGTGCAGTTAGCCATTGATTGAAAGATAACCAAATGGGAGCCAAACAGAGGGAAAGCGAGGGAGGAGATACATATTTACCCCTCTCCTAGGTCAGCCTTCATAGGTGAACACAACAGCATTGCTCACTGAAATCTTTTCTACTGTAAGAAGCTTTGCATATATGTATGTAGAGTTTGTGTGTGTGTGTGTGTGTATATATACACACTGACAACTGTGGGCAGTTAAATGCTTCTTAGGCACTCACAAATATGAGGCAGTACATGGATATGATGAAGTGACTTCTGAAAGACATTTCCAATTACACTTCAAAAAGATGTAAATTATCAGAATGATAAAAATGAAAAACAATGGAAAGGGTGCTTGGCAGAGTATCTCCATTTTCTCAGATTTATCTTGAATACACACACAGTGCCTCTATGGGGCAAGCTCTGGAAATCGAGACTATAAGTGAAATATCATTGGCATCCTCTTCTCATTTCAGCTGTGGTGTGAGTGAAGAGCGGTGATGTCTCAATAAATAATGTTTAGTTTCAGTGTCTTTTACCCTCGTTTCAAACAGATGAGCAATTTCTGAAAAGCAACTATAGAAGATGCACTTTTACCTCTTCATCAAAAACATATAAAAATGAAATATATTGTGATATTTATTACCATGTATATTACAAACCACCATGGAGATCCAGTACAAATGGCTTTTCTCTCTGTGGCACCGACCTTCAAAAGTGATGATGTGGAAAGCCCTCAACTTTATGACAGCTTAACTAGAAATACATTACAGCTGCTATATTAACGTAGTTGTGGCTTTGCTATAAAGTTGGAATATGGAAAGAAACTCTAAACCTTGTGCTCTGCTATAAACTTTAAATATGCAGAAAAATATGTTCATGAAAGCAGCAGAGGAGGCTGAGACAATGTTTATATGAAATGATGCTACCTCTTCTTTGTAGCCTCAAAACCTCATGGCAGTTTTTGTATTGCATAATTCAATATTAGCAACTGAATGACTGGTTTCATCTTTAGCACAGCAAATCAGAAAAGCTTTCCAAAAGTCTTCACACTTTCAGATCCCCATGCATGGTGACATGTGAATCTCTATACATATTCTATACAGTTATCTATATAGAGACAGATAGATATAGACATATTTAACCTCTACATTAAATCAAGGAGTATATTTCAGTGACCAGATGCTGAGTAGTGAAAAATTGATGGGCAATGAACTGTTACTTTGAAAGCATCAAATGTGCTTCCTCTTTATAACTTCAAAGCATTTCAATATGCATAAATATTATGATGCTTCATTCTTAAGAGCTAATTTAACACCTACACTCAGTTTGGTGGACATGTTGGTTTGAAGTTCAAGCAACTTTCCCTGAATATAAATGATGTCATGGTGCATAACAAGATAATTTTTATAGGATTTCATATTTGCAAATATCCTCAGATAGGGATAGAATCTGTTCTCTTCTGTAATGATGTAGGTGGGCATGAGATACAGCTTAAACATGCATTTTCAAATGGAGCCAGATATTTGAGGAGCTGCCTTAGTCAGCTTGGGCTGGTATAACAAAATACCATAGACGAGGGGGCTTAAACAGTAGATATTTATTTCTCACAGTTTGGAGGCTGGGAAGACCAAGATCAAGGTACAAAAGACTGAGTTCCTGGTGCGAGGCCTCCTGCTAGTTTGCAGATGGTGGCCTTCTCACTGCTCAGTCACATCACAGAGACAGAGACAGAGAGATCTCTTCCTATTTCCCTCTTCTTACAAGGAAACTATCCCACCATAGGGGCCCCACCCTCATGATTCCTGCAAACTTAATAACCTCACAAAGGTACCATCTCCAAATACCATCACACTGCAGATTAGGGTTGCAACATCTGAATGTCGGGAGAACAAAATTTAGTCCATAACAGAACCTAGTATCTGTATCCATTTTAGCAGCTTTACTAGTTTTTGAAAACCATTTAAACAACAGGAATGAGAAAGAAACAAAGTTATGTCAATTTTTGTATTATTGCCATAACTAATTTCCGAATGTTGATTTGGTATTGAGTCAGCTTGGGTATTCTAGAAAAAAAGATAAATGTCGATAACCTGTTCTTGAAAGAAGTATCAGCCAAGAAGATCCAAGTTGTGGATTTGGCTACAGCGATGATTTAAAGTGGTGTGAAATGAAATTAACAATATAACATAAATTAAAATGAAGGCAAAAGAACAAATGAACTAAATAAGTAAGTCACCTACAGTGCACTGTGTCCAGGAGTTGGACATTTTAAACACGCTACAATTAATTCCCAACTTGTCAAAGATGGACGTAAGTAATATTAGCCTACTTTTACAGATGACAGATAACTTCCCCCAAAGTTCACAGAGCTGATAATTATGGGGCTCATAACAGAACCCCAGGCTACTGAACTGCCAAGGAAAAGAGAGATCAGAGATAATCCCTTGGCTTTATATATCCCCAGGAAGAAAAGACAGAGAGAAAGAAGATTTTAGTGAAAAAAACTGTGTGTGGCAGCATGAAGAAAAAAAACATTTTTACATTAATTTGAAAATGTTTTTTTGAGAAGCTAAGATAATAATTCTCACAACTTAAATTACTTTTCTCTGATTTTTTTATTTGCCCTGTATAACCTTATAACCGATAATTTTATTTGTTCTTTAAAGTTGTATTAAGAGAATTCCAGTCTAATCATATCTAATGTATTGCCATGATAGCTAGAACTGATTTATGTGCCAAAACTTCCAATCTAATCTGCCTAATGGGGTAGCCCCTAGGCTGATGTGGCTATTTAAATGGAAATTGAAATAGTTAATATTAAGTAAAATGTAAAGTTCAGTTTCTTGGTCATACTACCTACATCTCAAGTGCTCAATAACCACACGTGGCTCATGGCTACTATATTTGGCAGCACAGATATAGAACATGGCCTTCATTGGATTAAGTTTTATGGGACAAGGGCTGCTCTAGAGTCAGCCTGTGGACCAAAGCCAGCCTTCCATGTGTTTTTGTAAATAAATGGAACACAGCCACACTCATTCCTTTATGCATTATCTATGGCTACTTTATGTCCTATTACAGCGACCTTGAAGAGTTGCATAAAAAACCATATGCCTCAAAAAAAAAATCTAAAATATTTCCTTTCTAGTACTTTATAGAAAATGTTTGCCAGCCATTCTTCTAGAAGATGATTGTCATAGGGGTTTGTAGCTCAGACTCCACAGATCAACACACTGGAATTTGAAACCTGACTGTGCCAGAAGTCATATTCAGTTTCTCTAGGCATTCTTTTCAATTGTTTGTAAAATTAACATTGTAAGAATACTGATGTTACAGAGTTTTGTGAGTTTTAATGAGTGAGGATTTAATCAATAGAATGGCTGATATATTGTAATCCCTTAAAAATTTTGTTTTTATCATTATTTCATTAATGTTATTATTCTTATCACCGCCAAAAGATGTGCAGCGATAACCTGTCTCTCAAATCTCAGAATAGAATCACAGCTCAAGAGATGACAAATAAACCAAAGGTACAAAGGCCCAATGTTTTACAGGCATAATAGTGACCTAGGTACTTAACTCACTCTAGACAGTGTATACTAATTCTAGGAATTATACATCTTTTGAAATTGTATATATATTTTCTACCTAGTATGTCAGAAAACACAAACACATTTGAAATATCCCATGCCTGTGAACCAACAAGCCAAATTTTATTTGGCATTCCTTTGGCTCCTGCTCCAAAGGCTTGGTTCTATGTGAAACCATGGATAAGCTAAACCTGTCTCTAATCATTGCTCTAATCCTCAATTATTTTATACTTAGGGGAAGACCACTCAACTCCTTGGCTTGATCATAATGGCCAGGTGCAGTTTCCCTGCTACCTACCTTCCTCCTTATGGAAAAGTTCCCACAACCTAACAATAGCCCATTCTTATAGAAAATTAGGAGGCTGTATGGGAACTATTTACAGAAAAGGACAAGTAACAGAGTCACATACAGGTGGTGGAAATCAACCTTTGGCAAAATTGTTCAGAAGCTCCCAATATGGTTTTACCTTCTCCTTCCCCTTCTGTTGCCTCTCTTGATTTTGGAGATGCTCACACCCCAGCACCCCCCACTCCCAGATCACTAAGACCCATGAATTCACTATTTTCATATGATTCTCCAGTACCTATTGCCTCTCTCTCAGATGTTAGTGTCCCAGGCAGTTGCCCCATGCATACAAGGACTAATGGGTACCAGATCAAAGTAGAGTCTACAAAAATGAGATCCAACAGGAACCCTACACAGTTTAACAGGCTGTTATGTTTTCTTTATTTTTCCTTCCAGTCTTTCCTCAGCCCATCACTATGGACTTTTAGTAGCAATTATTACATGCAACAATATTGCTTGCATGGATTGACCCTGTTTCCTAAAATATTATGTATCAGAATTATTTCCAAATGAGCCTTGAAATAAAAAGAAGAGGGGGAGGGAGATATTGCACTTCATATACACCAAATAAAGAAAGGAGAATAAGACAGAGATGGAAACAAATCTATGTAGAAATTGACTGAGTTTGAAATCATCCTGGACACTTCACAAATAGTAACTTGATGAATAGTTTTTTCAACAAATTTCTGAAGCAGTAGTAAAAGCTCCCTTCTGTTACTGGAAAAACTGAGATTCAGAAAAATTAAATGATTTACTAATAAATGATAGAATTTGGATTCAAATCAAGTCTAACTAATTCCAACATTTATTCCCTTCTGCACTTTACTATCTCTCATTATTTAAGGTAATCTGCAATGCATGCCATTTTATATGGTAGAATGTTTTTATAAGTGAAAAATTATGTGTAATTCACCTCTTGCATAAATCTGGAGTATAGCACAATTTGATAAACTCATAAATAATCATAAATGCCAGCCATGGACTTGAATTACAGGAGACCCATACAGATCTCTAAATAACTCTGCCCTTGACTTACATTTGCACTGAGGGCCATGTCTGAACAGCAGCTGGTACAGCTTCTTGGGCTTAGGTTCCCTCCCTGGCACCACAAACTGAACAGTACATCTTGTACTGGTTTTCTAGAATAACATGCTTCCAGGGACCCAGAGCATTTATCTTAATCTGGAGCACCTGGAAGTAAATGCAACCTAGCGCTCTCCACTAGATGGAACTTGGCCTTGATTATGTCTGATGACTTCAGAGATCAGTTCTGTCCCCTTTAATCATCTTGGCAGATGATTTCAGATTCCTGCCTTTTGTGTATGAGAGAGAGCATTAAAGTGTTTGAGATTTTTGTTTGTGAAGAGCCTCAGCTTTAAAATTTTTCTTTTTCTGAGTTTAATTAAGCTTGAAATCGGTGACCTATCGAATATGTTACATTTAATGCTTTTGCTGAGTAACAACAACATTTGAACATCTTGCCAAATTTGAGAAGACAAATTTTGTGTCCCAGTTTCGTCCGAGAGGAACCCGACCTCACTTTGGGCTGGTAAATATCGCTGCTCCAGCTGCTGCTGCTTCTATGTGACAGCAGAACTCCACCATCAACGGAGTGCTTTTTTTGGCTGTGGAGGTAGCTAAGGCTTTCATATACTGATCTCATTCACTGAAACAGCACAAGAACTCAGAGGCACAATTCCACTGTTCCCACATTACCCATCAGTTAGTGGAGTTTCAGGAGGCTTAGAGGGATTTACCCAAGATCCCTAACAATAGATGGCATGTACATAATTTGAACTGAGATTGTTGGAGGCCAAGCAAGATGTTCTGAACTGTGGGTAACAAAAGGCAAAGGTGCAAAGATACGTACTCATGTCTGAACCCAGAACCTTATGCAAACCACAGAACAACAAGTGTAATAGAAATGAATTGCTTCCCTGGAGACTTACCCAGTTGTGTTGCAGTATCTCTGTCACCCTTTGTAAAGTGCCTAGAGGTTTTAGCCTAGCTTAACTTTGCAATCACCTGGGAAGCTTTTGAAAAAAAACACCCACTAACTGAGCCCCACCAATAGATCAAAATATCTGGGAGTGAGGTCCACATATTAGATAGGGGTTCAATAGTGAACATTCCAACAAACAGATCAATTAGCACCAGGAAGACAGGGTAATTTTGGTCATAGTAGACATGACAGTTGTTTTAGTGGTGTTGAAGGGAGGGAGATAAGGAAGAACAAGTGGGTAGAGGAAATCCCGAATAAATCTCCCAGCATTCTTGGGATAAAAATTACTGGAGGCTACAGCAGTGCTTGCTAATACTGTTTCCCTCACACATACATACAAACACACAGAGACCCGTCCTACACTCACTAGAGTCTCTGAGAAGATTCTACGTCTCAACAAATATAGTAGCCAGGCGGTTCAGTAACTGTACTATGGTTTAAAAGTATCTTATGAATGGGTAAATAAATGAAGTTATTTCAGTGTTCATTGGTTTGACATAAGTGCAATGGACCTTTTCAAAAAACTGCTTGCATTCCATAAAGGCAAATTTTATTGCCATAACTCCTCTTCCAAAATATCAGGATTCTTCTTCATGATTGTGTTAATTCAATAAACAACAAAGCACAATAAATGGAACAAATCTGGAGACTTATCTCATTGTGTCAAGGCAGCACCAATGCCACGACTAGAAATTTCTGCTAGCTTGCAAAGTAAATCAGATCTGAGTGAAGTGCAATAAGGATTGAGCAGAAAATTGCTTTGAGTTGGATGGAGTCTGGAAGCCATTTCAAAAGAGATCCTTAGTAAATACTAAACTATCTACCACTAAGATTACAAAACAGTAGTAAACCCAAGAAAATGTTTTACCTCTCATAGGCTACTATGTGTGTCTTCTGGAAGATTCAATTTACAAGGCTTGAGAAGGAATAATGTGCCCACAATAAGTCAACGGTTCCCTGCATGAATGTACATTTTTCAAACTTGGTCTCAGAAGTGCAGGAAGCTCATATACATCAGATAAATTCTTGTTTTGTCACAAAAGTATCAAAACATTCCAGAGATAGATAACCACATTAGAGTTAAGAAAAACCACAGGCGCCTTGTATGAAATGGCTAGAAGCTTGTAGGAACATTACACAGAGATTGCAAAATTTGGTATGGGAACCATATACATCCGCTTTGCTGCTCATTTCTATAGCATTCCTGAGCTAGACTGAAAAGATTGAAATGTTTCAGAAAGCTAAGTTTAAAAAAAGAATATAAGCCCCTCAGGTCTTTCAGGGGATGCAAACGTGTATTTGTTATTGATGGCTGATTTATGATACAGAAATGTTTTAAGGAATCTGCTCCGGGTTCTTTGTGTAAAACATGAATGTCTCTGATGGACAAGTGAATTCACATAATAGGTCTTCTTGTAGACTTGCTCATGGAATCCCTAATTTCAGTCTAGGCATTAACTGTTTCTCTGAATTGGCTTTGGAAACAAGTTACGCACAAATATATTGGCAGTATTATAAAAGGCATATGCTCCTACTTCATCCTTAAAAAAGACATTTGTGCCTAGTTCCTACCCCCAGACATCCTTATTTCACTGGTATGGGTTGTGACCTGGCATCTGAATTTTTTAAAGCTTCCTACATGAGTCTCTTATGCAGCAAAGATTGCAAATTGTGGTGAACTAAAGGCGTGCTTGGAAACTGATGTAGTCATGGATCCAGCATCTCAGAGGAAATCTGTGTGAGGTAATTAAATCATTGCACAAGGGGAAAAGAGGGGAAATTTGGGGAAAATTCTAAGGGGCCCAATTCTGTCTCTAGCTATCCCTAGGACATCCTGCATTTCCCAAGGTTGGTTCTATAAGGAAAATACACCTCCTTCCTAAGGCTGTTAGATTTGGGATTCTCCCACATGCAACTGAGCTTACTAAATGGCCCAGGGACACAGACAGACATATCAGGGTGCTCGACCTTAGAAGTAGGACCAGGACATAATTCAATGGCTCTGCATAATATAGGGAAATGTCTAAACAGGGACAGTCTGGATAAAGTCACAGGATAGGGTCTCTAGTGTCTGGAAACATTTAACAGAAAGTAACTAAGGAATTCTCAAAAATCGTTTGGAAAATAAGAGCGATGCCAGGATTTCTATGAATAAAATTATCATGTTAGGCTGCAGTGTAAGGAGGAGAACCTAAGCAGATTCTAGAACTCTCCCTGAGGGGAGGAGACAGAGACCGATCTTTAGAGAAGCCAAATGGCCAGATATGAAAAGAGATGCACAGAGAGCACCAGATATCAGTACATCCCCTCAAATCTTCAGCCGAGTGCGGATCAACACACACATATGAGGAACCTACTGAGACAGAAGGAAGCAAAGGTATAATTCTTGGGTATCAAAAAGACCAACAAGGGGGAAAAGAAAATGTACTGTTGTAAAGTTTTTATAGTAAATGTCAAGTGGTTGAAATACCATTTCAAGGTAGGGGAAGGAGCAAGATGACAGAGGAATAGGAGACTGAGATATCATCAGGTCCCAGGAGTTCAGCTAGAGAGTTATCAAACCAGTCAGAACACCTACAAACTCAACAGGAGATCAAACAGAAGAAGAGTGGCAATTCTAGGTACAGAAAAGCAACCAGTTTCTGGAAGTAGGACATGCAGAGAAATGAATTGGAGGCAACATTTGGGAAGACAGACCGCGGGCAGAGGGGCCGGCTCCCCGGCAACAGTAGAGCAGCGGTGCACAAAATTGGAACCTTTAGAAGTCTGCTCCACTGAGGGACGTCACCCCAGAGGCTAAGCGGGGGTGGAGCCCTCGCTGGGACAGTGTGGTCTCAGGACCCACGGGTCACAGAAGGACCCCCGGTGCCTGAGTGTGGAAGAGCTCCCCTGTATTGGAGCAGGGAAGCCAACAGCAAAGACAGGGCTGGGAGGGGGCTCTCAGCTCAGGCTTACCATAAACTGTGATCTGAGGCACAACCAGGCCACCGCTCTTCGAGCAGGGACCCCACAAGTGGCAGATCCAGAGAGACCCCTTCCTTACTCCACTAGGAGAGGCAACTCCTGGGAATCTGCTGGGTTTGGAGATTCCAAATGGGGCCACGTGCCAGAGACAGAAACAGTTGGCCACAGGCCTGTTGAGCACAGAGCATGGCTGGACACCAGGAAAACAGGTCTGATTGACAGCTTTTCTCTGGGGGAGCACTGAGGAGTGGGGCCCCGGGCTCTCAGGGCCTCTGGGTTGGAGACTGGGAGGCTGTCATCTTCATTCCCGGCCTCCAAAGCTGTACAGGAAGCGTTCAGGAACAAAAACTCCTGAGAGTGAACCTGAGCAAATTCCTTAGCTGGGCTCCTGGCAAGGGTGGGGCAGTTCCACCTCGGGGTAGAGACATTGAGAATCACTGTAACAGGCTCATCCCCCAAAAGATCAGCAAGAACATCCAGCCAAGACCAAGTTCACTGATCAATGAGAACTGTGTAACTTGAGAGCTAGAGGAATGTACCATGTAGAATTCATGGTTTTTTTCCCATGATTCTTTAGTCTTTCAAAGTTAAATTTTTTAATTTTTTCTTATTTTATTTTTTCATTTTTTCCTCTTTCCTATTTTAATGTTTTTAAACTATTTTATCTTATCAATACCTTTTTCTAAAATAATCTTTCAATTTTCATTCTTACAGTTATATTCTATCCTTTCATTGTATTTAAGCTTATTTTTGTATACATATAGGTTATTCTTTCTTTAAAGTTTTGAGATACAGTTTCTTCTTAAGTCTAGCACATGGCTTTGTTCTAGTCTCTAGCCTCATCACATTCTTTCCTCTTTTTTTTCTTTTTTTCAACCAACTTATCAATTCCCTTTTTATAATCTTTTTAAACCTTCATCTTTACAGTCATATTACATCCTTTTATCACGTATACCCTAATTTTTCGTACATATAATTTTTTCTTTCTTTCAAATTTTGGGAGGGAGTTTCTTCTAACAGATCAAAATACAATCAACATCAAGTGTGGTACTCTATTCTATTCACCAGTCTAATCATATATATAGAGACAGACAGATAGATATAGATATATATGATATAGATATATCTTTTGTGTGTATTTTTCCTTTCTTCTCCCCCTGCCCTATTTTAAGGTCTATGCTGATTTGGTTAGTGTATATTTTTCTGGGGTTGTCATTATTCTTTTAGTATTGTGTTCTCTCATTCATATATTTCTATCTGGACAAAATGACAAGGAAGAAAAAAATCACCTCAAAAAAAGAACAACAGGCAGTACTGAAGGCTAGGGACCGAATCAATAGGGACATTAGTAATATGTCAGAACTAGAGTTCAGAATGACAATTATCACAGTGCTAGCTGGGCTCAAAAAAAGCATGGAAGATATCAGAGAACCTCTTTCTGGAGACATAAAATCCCTTTCTGAAAAAAATAAAAGAAATAAAATCTAACCAAGTTGAAATCAATAAAGCTATTAATGAGGTGCAATCAAAAATGGAGGCTCTTACTCAGGATAAATGAAGCAGAGGAGAGAATTAGTGACATAGAAGACCAAATGATGAAGATAAAGAAGCTGAGAAAAGGAAAGACAAACAACTACTGGACCATGAGGGGAGAATTTGAGATATAAGTGATACTATAAGACAAAACAGTATTAGAATAATTGAGATCCCAGAAGAAGAATAAGGGGGGCAGAAGGTATATTGGAGAAAATTATAGCAGAGAATTTCCCTAATTTGGCAAAGGGAACAAGCATCAAAATCCAGGAGGCACAGAGGAACCCCTCCCCCCAAAATCAGTAAAAATAGGTCCACATACCATCATCTAATAGTAAAACTTACAAGTCTCAGGGACAAAGAGAAAAACCTGAAAACAGCTCTGGACAAGAGGTCTGTAATATACAATGGCAGAAATATTAGATTGGCAGCAGACCTATCCACAGAGACCTGGCAGGCCAGAAAGGACTGGAATAATATATTCAGAGCACTAAACAAGAAAAATATGCAGCCAAGAATATAATATCCAGCTAGGCTGTCATTGAAAATACGAGAGATAAAAATCTCCAAAATAAACAAACACTAAAAGAATTTGCAAACACCAAACTAGCCCTACAGGAAATATTGAAAGGGGTCCTCTAAGCAAAGAGAGAGCCTAAAACTAACAGACCAGAAAGAAACAGAGACAATCTATAGTAACAGTCACTTATAGGCAATACAATTGCACTAAATGCATATCTTTCAAGTTGCCCTGAATGTAAATGGGATTAAAAAAAAGACCCATCGATATGCTGTCTCTAAAAAAACTCATTTTTAAACCCAAAGACACCTCCAGGTTTAGCGTGAGGGGGTAGAAAACATTTTACCATGTTAATGGACATCAAAAGAAAGCTGGTGTGGCAATCCTTATATCAGACAAATTAGATTTTAAGCCAAATAGTATAACAAGAGATAAGGAAGGACACTATATCATACTAAAAGAGTATGTCCAACAAGAAGATCTAACAATTTTAAATATCTATGCCCTTAACATGGGAGCATCCAAATACAAAAACCAATTAATAACAAAATCAAAGAAACACATCAACCATAATATAATAACAGTAGGGGACTTTAAAACCCCCCTCACTGAAATAGACAGATTATCTAAGCAAAAGATCAGCAAGGAAATAAAGGCTTTAAATGACACACTGGACCACATGTACATCACAGATATATTAAGAACATTCCATCCCAAAGCAGCAGAACACACATTTTTAGTGCACATGGAACACTCTCCAGAACAAATTACATCCTGGGTCACAGATAAGGTTTCAACTGGTACCAAAAGATTGGGATTATTTCCTGAATATTTTCAGGCCACAATATTTTGAAATTAGAATTTAAACACAAGAGGAAAGTTGAAAGCACTCAAATACATGGAGGCTAAAGAGTATCCTACTAAAGAATGAATGAGTCAACCATAAAATTAAAGAAGAATTTAAAAAATTCATGGAAACAAATGAAAATGAAAACACAACTGTTCAAAATCTTTGGGGCACAGCAAAGGCAGTCCTGAGAGCAAAGTATATAGCAATACAAGCCTTTCTCAAGAAACAAGAAAGGTCTCAAGTACACAACCTAACCCTACACCTACAGAAGCTGGAGAAAGAACAGCAAAGAAAGCCTAAACCCAACAGGAGAAGATAAATGATAAAGATCAGAGCAGAAATCAGTGATACAAAAACCAAAAGAACAGTAGAACAAGTTAGCGAAACTGGGAGCTGATTTTTGAATTAACAAGATTATCTAAAAGAAAAGAGAAAGGACCCAAATTCATAAAATCATGAATCAAAGAGGAGAGATCACAACCAACAACAAAGAAATACAAATAATTATAAGACCATATAATGAGCAACTATACACCAGCAAACTTGACAATCTGGAAGAAATGGATGCATTTCTAGAGACTTATAAACTACCACAACTAAACCAGGAAGAAATAGAAAACCTGAACAAACCCATAACCAGTAAGGAGATTTAAGCAGTCATCAAAAATCTCCCAACAAATGAGAGCCTTGGGCTTGATGGCTTCCCAGGGGAATTCTACCACACATTTAAAGAAGAATTAATACCTATTCTCCTGAAACTGTTCCCAAAAATAGAAATGGAAGGAAAATTTCCTAACTCATTTTATGAAACCAATAATACTTTGATCCCAAAACCAGATAAAGACTCCATCAAAAAGGAAAATTATGAACACAGATGCAAAAATTTTCACCAAAATACTACCCAATATGATCCAACAGTACATTAAAAGGATTACTCACCATGCCCAAGTGGGATTTATTCCTGGGCTGCAAGGTTGATTCAACATCTGCAAATCAATCAATGTGATACAGTACATTAATAAAAGAAAGAACAAGAACCATATATTTCCAACAGATGCTGAAAAAGCATTTAAAAAAGTACAGCACTCTTTCTTGATCAAAACTCTTCATGGTGTAGGGATAGAGAATATATACCTCAATATCATAAAAGCCATCTATGAAAGACTCACAGTGAATATCATTCTCAGTGGGGAAAACCTGAGAGCTTTTCCCCTAAGGTAAGAAACATGGCAAGGCTGTCCACTATCACCACTGCTATTCAACATAGTACTAGAAGTCCTAGCCTCAGTAATCAGACAACAAAAAGAAATAAAAAGCATCCAAATTGGCAAAGAAGAAGTCAAACTCTCACATTTTGCAGATGATATGCTAATTTATATGGAAAACCTAAAAGACTCCACTCCAGAACTGTGAGAACTCATACAGGAATTCAGTAAGGTATCAGGATATAAAATCAATGCACAGAAATCAGTTGCATTTCTATACACCAACAACGAGACAGAAGAAAGAAAAATTAAGAAGTAGATCCTATTTACAATAGTGCCCCAAACCATAAGATACCTAGGAATACACCTAACCAAAGAGGCAAAGAATCTGTACTCAGAAACTATAAAGTACTCATGAAAGAAATTGAGGAAGACACGAAGAAATGGAAAAACATTCCATGCTCATGGATTGGAGGAACAAATGTGTAAATGTCTATGCGACCTAGACCAATCTATACATTTAAGGTAATCCCTATCAAAATACCATCATTTTTTTTCAAAGAAATGGAACAAATAATCTAAAATTTATATGGAACCAGAAAAGACCTCAATTTTCCAGAGGGATGTTGAAAAAGAAAACCAAAGTTGGTGGCATCACAATTCCAGACTTCAAGCTCTATTATAAAGCTGTATGGTACTAGCACAAAAACAGATACATAGATCAATGGAACAGAATAGAAATCCCAGAAATGGACCCTCAACTCTATGCTCAACTAATCTTTGACAAAGCAAGAAAGAATATCCAAAGGAAAAAAAGACAGTCTTTTCAACAAATGGTGTCAGGAAAATTGTACAGCCACATGCAGAAGAATGAAATTAGACCATCTCCTTACACCATAAACAAAAATAGACTCAAAATGGATGAAAGACCTCAATGTGAGACAGGAATCCATGAGTAAATCCTTGAGGAGAATACAGTCAGCAACTTCTTCGACCTCAGCCACAGGAACTTCTTCCTAGAAACATCGCCAAAGGCAAGGGAGGCAAGGGAAGCAAGGGCAAAAATGAACTATTGGGACTTCATCAAGATAAAAATCTTTGGCACTGCAAAGGAAATAGTCAACAAAATGAAAAGACAACTGACAGAATGGGAGAAGACAACTGCAAATGACATCAGATAAAGGGCTAGTATCAAAAATCTATAAATAACTTATCAAACTCAACACTTAAGAACAAATAACCCAATCAAGAAATGGGCAGAAGACACAGACATTTCTGCAAAGGTGATATCCAAATGGCCAACAGACACATGAAAAAGTGCTCAACACCACTTGGCAGGGAAATACAAATCAACACCACAGTGAGATACCAGCTCACACCAGTCAGAATGGCTAAAATTAACAAATCAGGAAATGATAGATGTTAGTGAGGATGCAGGGAAAGGGGAACCCTCCTACACTGTTGGTGGAAATGCAAGCTGGTGCAGCCTCTCTGGAAAACAGTATGGAGAGTCCTCAAAACGATGAAAATAGAGCTACCCAACAACCCAGAAATCGCACTACTGGGTATTTGCCCTAAAGATACAAATGTAGTGATGTGAAGGAACACAATCACCCAAACGTTTATAGCAGCAATGTCCACAACAGCCAAACTATGGAAAGAACCTATATGTCCATCAACAGATGAATAGACAAAGAAGATGTGGTATATATGTACAATGAAAAACTACGTAGCCACCAAAAAGAATGAAATCCTACCATTTGCAATGAGGTGAATGGAACTGGAGGGTATTATGCTAAGCAAAGTAAGTCTATCAGAGAAAGATAATTATCATATGATTTCTCTGATATGAGGAATTTGAGAGGCAGGGTGGGGGCTCGTGGGGGGTAGGGAGGGAAAAAATGAAACAAGATGGGACCAGGGAGGAAGAAAACATAAGAGACTCTTAATCTCAGGCAACAAATTGAGGGCTGCTGGGCAGTGGTGGGGGAGGGAGAGATAGGGTAGCTGGGTTATGAACACTGGGGAGGGTATATGCTATGGTGAGTGCTGTGAATTGTGTAAGGCTGATGATTCACAGACCCATACCCCTGAAGCAAATAATACATTATATGTTAATTAAAAAAAAGAAAGAAATATCATTTCAAGGTAGATTGTGATATGTTAAAGATGTATACAGTAAATCTTGGGGAAACCACTAAAAATAGTAAGAAATGGATATAATTAATAAATCAATACAGCAGTTAAAATAGATTTCTAAAAATTACTCAATCCAAAAGAAGGCACAAAAAGCGGGGGGGGGGGGGATCAAATGAAACAAAAACGACAAGACGGTAGATTTAAACTCAAACCTACCAATGATTGCAACAGTTAGATGGTGTAAGCCAGTGATTCTCAATCAGGAATGATTTTGCCTCCTGTCAACACTGCACAATGGTTAAAGACATATTTAGTTTTCACCTGGGGAACAGGAGTGGGACTCAGGTATTGATGTCTAGTCTGTACAGGCCAAGAATGGTGCAAACACCTTATGATGCAGACAATAGTACCCCATAAAAATTTGGCCTAAAATGTCAACAATACTAAAGTTGAAAACCCTGCTATACAATGGAAGAGGCTTATTGTCAGAGTAATCCTGAACATGTGCTCTTTACAGGAAATTTATTCTAAATATAAAGACAAAAGTGGTTGCCAGAGGCAGGGGTTGGAAGGTGGGTGAATGTGGCCAAAAGGTACAAACTTTCAAATATAAGACAAATAAGTCCTAGGGATATAAAGTACAGCATGGTGACTATAGTCAATACTATAGACAATACTATACTGCGTATTTGAAAATTGTTAAGAGAGTAGACCTTAAAAGTTCATCACAAGAAAAAAATTTTAACTATATGTAGTGATGAATCTAAACTTATTATGGTCATAATTTTGCAATATATACATATACCAAATCATTATGGTACACACCGAAAACTAATACAATGTTATATATGGATTATATATTTCAATAAAAAAACAAATCTTTAAAGTCTGAGCCCACATGGCTTCATTGGTAACTTCTATCTAACATTAAAGAAAGAAAGAATGCCAGTTTTTACACAGACTTTTCTAAAAACCTGGATTGGAGGAAATACACTTCAAAGCATTTAGTGAGTTTAATCTTATGTTACCAAAACCAAGACATTAGAAAAAAACAAAATTCCAGGCCAATATCCCTCAGGAACTTAGATGCATTTATTTGTAATTAATATTAGTAAATAGGATCCAACAATATAAAAAAAAGTCATAAATAAATGACTTTTTTCCTAGAAATGTAAGATTCATTAATATTTAAAAATCAACCAATGTAATCTGCCATATTAAGAATAGAATGGATCCTTCTTGACATGAAAACAGGTATCTGTAAATATTACAGAGCAAATCTAATATTTAGTAGTGAAATGTTGAATGCATTCTAAGATAAAAAAAAAGTCAAGGAACTTCTCTTCACCATTATTTCAGAGGTCCTAATCAATGGAATAAGCAAGAGATATATAGATAAAAATAATACTGCAAGTTAAGAAAACAATTGTCTTTTTCACAGATAACATAACTGTCTATCTAGAAATCTGAGGGACTCAACACAAAAGCTATTGAAAGCTAATCATTGAACAGTGAGATTGCAGGATACAAAGTTAATATACAAATGTCAATTCTTATATACTAGCAATGAATGAATGGAATTTAAAATATAAAATGCAACACCACTCATGTTAGTATCAAAAAAATAAATATTTTACATATAAATCTAAGAAAATATGTGTACCATCTTTATGAAAAAAACTAGAAAATTCTGATGAAACAGAAGAACTAAAAATGGAGATAGAGTTTATGTTTGTGAATGCAAAGACTCAGTATTGTCAAGATTTATTTCCAACTTCATCTATAGTTTCAGGGCTATCCCAATCAAATCCCAGCTGATATTTTGTAGATATCAACAAACTGATTTTAACATTTATGTGTTATACACACCTAACGAATTGTTAAACACTACAACAAAAACTTATGATGCACTATATGTTGGCTAACTGAACGGAATTTTTAAAATAGGCTTTTCCCCATATAAAAAAAATATATATATATAAAATAAAGAGTATATGGGTATACAAAAGGCCTAGTATAGCTGATACAATATTTAAGGATAAAAAAGTTAGAGGATAGTACTCCAATTGAAGATTTACTATAAAGATGTAGAAATCAAAACAGTGTGGCATCAGTGAAAGAACAAACAGATCAATGGGACCAAAGACAGCCCCTCAAATAAACCCACATGAATATAGTCAACTGATCATTGACAAAGGAGCAAAGAAAATTCAATGGAGAGAGGATAGCCTTTTCAATAAATGGTGTTGGAATACATGAATATCCATGTACAAAAAATGAATCTGGACACAGACCTTACACCTGCCCAAAAAATTAACTCAAAATAGATCATGGATATAAATGTAAGGTGCAGAAAATTTTAAGCTCCTAGATGGAAATAAAGAGGAGAAAATCTAGATGGCCATAGGTTTTAAATTACGTTTAAGATACAACACTAAATGCATGGTTAATGAAAAAATTGATAAATTGTACTTCATTAAAATTATAAACTATTTGGTGAAAGACACCTGTCAAGAGAATGAAAAATATAAGCTACAGACAGGAAAGAAATATTGGAAAAGCCCATATTTATTAATGGCATATCCAAAAAAGAAGTCTTAAAACTTAATAGTTAAGAAATTTAAAAATGGGCAAAAAAATCTGAAGAAGCATCCCACCAAAGAAAATACACACATGGCAAATAAGCATAAGAAAGGATATTCAAAACAATATATTAGAGAATTTCAAATTAAAACAATATGATACAACTATGCACATATTAAAACAGCTTAATATCAAAAACATCAATTCCAAATGTAATTGGTGAGGATATAAAACAGTAGGAGCTCTCATTCATTGCCTGTGAGATTGCAAAACAGTACAGTCATTTTGGAAGACTGAGTTGCAGTTTCTTACAAAACTATGTGTAGCCTTACCAAATGATCTGGCAAATGCATTCCTTAGAATTTACCCAAATGAGTTGAAAATGTCCCCATAAAAATTTATAGCAGCTTTATTCATAATTGCCAAAACTTAGAAGCAACTAAGGTGTTTTTTATAGATTAACTGTGGTACATCCATATAGTGAGATATTATTCAGCAGTAACAACAACAACAACAAAAAGCCATCATGTCATGAAAAGACATAGTCACCTTAAATGAATATTAGTAAGTGAAAGAGGCCAATCTAAAAAGATATATATATATATACATCTTATAGATAGATAGATAGATAGATAGATATTTTCAGATATATATATATCTGATTCCAAATATATGACATTCTGGAAAAGGCAAAAATATGGAGGCAGTAAAAAGATCAGTGGTTGCCAGAGGATGGGGATAAAAAGAGAGAATGCAGAGAAAACACAGAAAATGCACCAGCAATTTTTAGGGCCATAAAACTTTGTAGGATACTATAATGGTAATTACATGGCAATATAACATTTTTCAAAATCCATAAAACTGTAGAACACAACAGTGAAATGATGTAAAATATGGACTTTAGTTAATAATACTGTATCGATATTAGTTCTTCAATTGGAACAAACAGATCACATTAATGTAAGATTTCCATCATAATAATAAGGGTAACTGTGGAGAAGGTAATGGTGAGAAGTGGTATGTAGAAATTATCTTACTTCCTGTTCAATTTTTTTTTTAAACCTAAAACTGCTCTTAAAAAAAAAAAGTCTACTAATTAAGAAGAAAAAGAAAGACAAAGACTTTGTTGATTCAACCTCTGGCCAAAGTGGATTAACAGGAACTAGACTTGGCTTCTCTCCTATTTTCCCACCTAAAAAACTATAAAAATATGTAGAATAGTTTCTGGGAAGGACATCAGGCAATGAAGGAGCATGATCTATGAGAGGCAGAGTAAAGAATGAGATGAACTTTAGGACAGTGAATGCTTGTTATCTGGAGTGAATTCGTGGTCATGGTGCAGGGCAAAGGAAAGCAGGTGAAGCCTGGTGGTATTCCTGCTAAGAATTCATCAGTTAATGAGTGTGAGAAAACTACACCAAGTCTGGAAGGCATCAACTAGCAAGCTGAAAGGGAGCAATTCCGAGAGTTTGCACAAACCCAGTAGGATTTCTCTTCACAATAACCTAAATGAAAGATCTCATCACTGAGAAGGCACCACAGAGAGTACCCATAAAAATTCTACCTCAGTTAAAGACAAATGTAGTCCAAGACAAACAGTGCTTTTCTACCTCTTAACAAATCTTAAAAACAAGCCCAAAAGGAATAGCTTGTTTTGGGGTGATTTAACTAAATCCCAGACCACATGGAAGAATATTTAAAGGGATGAAAAAAATTCAGAGTCCAAGAATAGAAAAGCCTCAATGTCTTACATTCAACAAAAATTTATCAGTAGTGCAAAAAAGGCAGAAAAATATAAATGACAGATGAGGAGAAAAATCAATCAATCAAAACCAATCCTGGAGGAAATTACCAAATTAGTAGAGAATTAGAACTATAATCTATATGTCCAAGAAGCTGGAGGAAATATTAAGCATTATAAGTAGAGACAGAGAAGTTACAGAAAAGACCAAATTCAAGATTAAAAATTCAATGTTTGGGATGAAAAACTCAGTGGTCGTAATGGAAAACAGATGAGCCAGTACAGAACAATTCCTTAGTGAACTTGAACACCTGCCAATAGAACTACTCAAAATGAAACAGGGGGAAAAACACATTTTCAGTGATCATTGTTGAAAAATCAAGGTGTCTAACACACATATAATTGGAATCCCTCAAAGAAAGGGAAGAACAGAAAAAAAATTGAGGGAATAGTGTCCCCAATTTTTTGAAACATGATGAAAACTCTAAATCTACAAACAAGAAGTACAATGAACTACAAAGAAGGAAGAGAAAGATGAGGAGTGGTACCAAGACCCATCATAATCAATTGCTTAAAATCAGTGATAAAGAGAAAATCCTACCAATATATAATGAAAAAAGATACTTTGTGGGGAGAGGAACAGAAATAAGAATGAAAGATTTCTTGTAAGCCATGTGAGACAAGAAAGAGAACACCAAGAGGGGAAAACAAAACAAAACAAAAAAAACCTTTCAACCTATAATTCTATAGCCAGAAAAAATATCCTCCAAAAATGAAGGCAAAATAAAATTTGATTCAGACATAAAAATGACAAAAAAGAATAATCAGCCCTAGATCTCTACTATAAGAAACAGTGGAGGAATTCCCCTTAGGAAATAGGAAAATAACACCAGATGCAAATACAGATCTATGCAAAGGAATAAAGGGCACTGGAAAGGGTAACAACTTGTGTAAATATTTTTAAACTATTTTTCTTATTACTTAAGGAGCTTTAAAAGGTATAGGACTGTCTTGAGTAAAAACAGTGACAATGAACTTTCGGTTACACATTTAAAGTGTATGACAAGAAGACAAAAGACAAGAGGGGACACTGACCTACATTATGATATAGTTCATATGCTGTCTGTCAAGTGGTATAATTGCTACTTGAAAGTAGATTGTGACAATTTAAAGTTATATACTATAAATTTTAAAGCAGCCATTAACATAACACAACAAATGGTTATAACTAACGAGACACCAAAGAAACTAATGAACCATAAAGGAAAATAATTAATGGCAAAGGAAGCAGAAAAGAGAGCAGGGGGAATAAAAGAACAGATGGGACAAATGGAGAACAAATAACAAAATATTATATTTAAAACCACCTGTATAAATATTCACATTAAATTTAAATGTAAATATTTAAATACATTTTTAAAGAGCAGGTTATTGTAAGATTGGATCAAAAAGCAAAAATATACTAAATGTTGCCTAAAGAGTTACATATGAAATATAAGAACATAAATACGGTAAAAGAAATAGAATGTAAAAGGACATACAGTGTTAACAACAATAAAAAGAAAGCTTGAATGATTACATTAATAACAGATAAGTGTACTTAACAAAAAAGAACATTAACAGAAATAAAGAGTATCATTCCATAATTACATTTGAGTCAATATTTTAAGAGAACGTAACAATTGCAAATATTTATGCATCTAATAATAGAATTGCAAAACCTGATTAAACTGCAAGGAGAAATAGAAAAACCTACAATTGTAATTGGAGATTTAAATACCATCTTCTCAAAAATTGATAAAACAAGTGGACATAAAATTAAATAAGGATAGAGAAGAAATAAACAAAACTCAATAGCATTGAATATTGATAAACTTGACCTAATTGAGATTTATAAAATCTACAGCAGCAGAATATGCAATCTTTTCAACTGCACATGGAACACTTAACAAAGCAGACCATTTTCTGGACCACTAACAAGACTCACTGATTTAAAAAAAAAACAAACTTAAATTGTACAAATACATTCTCTGACTCTATGGAATTTAATTAAAACTTAACAAAAGAATGATATCTGAACAATTCGAAATATTTGGAAAATGTTCTTCTAAAGTTACAGATTTAAGAAGTCAAAAAAAAAAAGTCAGAAAATACTTTGGACTGAATAAAAATGAAAGAACAACATTGCCAAATTTGTGAGGCAGAGCCCTAGCGGTACTTAGAACGAACTAATGGTTATCAGAGGGGTGGTGGGCAGGAGGGATGGGTAAAATAAGTGGGAATTATTTAAAATATATATAAAATACATGGGGATTAAGGAGTGCACTTATGATGAGCATGGGGTGTTGTATGGAAGCGATGAATCACTGAATTGTACACCTGAATCTAATATTACAATGTATGTTAGCTAACTGGAATTTAAATAAAAACTTAAAAAAAAAAAAGAAATTTAAAACACCAAAAAAACACCAAATGCCTGGGGCGCTGGGTGGCTCTGTTGTTAGTGTCTGCCTTCGGCTCAGGTCATGATCCCGGAGTCCCGGGATGGAGTCCCACATCGGGCTCCCTGCTTGACAGGAAGCCTGCTTCTCCCTCTCTCATTCCCTCTGCTTGTGTTCCCTCTCTGGCTGTGTTTCTCTCTGCCAAAGAAATAAAATAAAATCTTTAAAAATAAAAAAATAAAAAATAAAATAAAACAGCAAAAGCCTGTATTAGAAAAGAAAGGTCTCAAATAAATGACCTTGATTTCCACTTGAAGAAACTAGAAGACCAACTTATCTCAAAGAAAATATAAGAAATAAAGTAAAGACCAGAGCAGAAAACAATGAAATAGAAAACGGGAAAATGATGAAGAAAGCCAATAAAACCAAAAACTATTACTCGGGACAATCAATAAGAATATATAAACTTATAGTCACCATGGTCAGGACAAAGAAGCTAGAAGATACAATTATCTATAACAAAAATGAGAAAGAGATTTTATATATAGGAAAGGTAATTAAATGACAGTTTTGAACAATTTTATGTTGATAATTGACAACTTAGATGAAATGAAAAATTTCTTGAAAGATACATACTACCAAAATCTCACACAAGAAGAAATAGTAAAATGAATACACATGACTGTTTTGTTTTTTAGAAAAATATTTCATTTTGATTTTTGACAAAAGAACAATGGCAAATTCTGTCAAAAAACGGTGAATTTTTTTTCATCAATGGTGCTGGAATAATTGACTGGCTATATGTCAAAAAATGAACTCTGATCCATACTTTATATCAGATGAAAAAATAATTCAAAATGGATTATAGACCTAAATGTAAAATCTAAAACTTTAAACATCTAGCCAAAAACAGAAAATCTTTGTGACCTTGAGCTAGGAAAAAAATTTTTAGACTTAATTAAACAAGACTTAATAAAATGATTAAAAATTCTTACTTTTTTTAAAAGATTTTTTTTAATTTATTTATTTGACAGAGAGAGAAATCACAAGTAGGCAGAGAGGCAGGCAGAGAGAGAGGAGGAAGCCTCAATTCCAGGACCCTGAGATCATGACCTGAGCTGAAGGCAGAGGTTTTAACCCACTGAGCCACCCAGGTGCCCCCAAAATTTCTACTTTTTAAGAGACATCATTAACAGAATGAAAAGACAAATCACAGACTTGGAGAAAATATTTGCAAATCACAAATCTGACCAAACCATTCCATTCCTAGATATTGTCCCAAGAAAAATAAAAGCATGCATCCATTCAACCTTGCACTTCAATGTTCGTAACATTTTTATTTATAGTAGTCAAAAACTTGAAACAACCTAAATGTCTAAAAACAGTGAATGGAAAAACACATCTGGTATATTCACACAGTGGAATACCATTCAGCAATAAAAAGAAATGAACTATTTGTAAACACTGTAACACTGATGAATCTTAATCACGCTGAGTAAAACAAGTCATATCCCAAAAAAAGGTACATACTGGATGATTTCTTTTTTTTGGATCATTTTTTAAAAAAGATTTTATTTATTTGACAGCAAGAGATCACAAGTAGGCAGAGAGGCAGGCAGAGAGAGAGTTCGAGGAAGCAGGCTCCCTGCTGAGCAGAGGGACGGATGTGGGCCTCGATCCCAGGACCCTGAGATCAATACCTGAACCGAAGGCAGAGGCTTTAACCCACCGAGCCACCCAGGCGCTCTGGATAACTTTATTTACATAAAATTTTAGAATGAGAAAACTAATTATACTGACAGATCATTTGCTACTTGGGGACCAGCATCAGGGATAACTTACAAATGGGCATGAGGAATCTTTTTGGATGTGATGGAAATGTTCACTATCTTGATTATAATCATGGCTTCACAGGTGTGTGTGTATGTTTGTGTGTGTGTGAAAATGTTAATAGGTATCCTTTAAACATGCAGTTTATCATAGGTCAGCTATAAATCAATAAATATTTTGTTAAGGGTGTCTGGGTAGCTCAGTCAGTTAAGGGTCTGCCTTTATCTCAGGTCATGATCTCATGGTCCTGGGAGGGAGCCCCATGTTGGACTCTCTGTTCATTGGAGAGCCTGTTTCCCCCCTCCCTCTGCTTGCTGCTCTGCCTGCTTGTGCTTTCTCTATCTGTCAAGTAAAGTCTTTTAAAAAAAAGTTAAGCCATTAAAAAAATAAAAAATAAACGTTCTGTTAAAAAAGATAACTTGATTTACTCCGAGAAGTGAAAACTGATTAAATTAATAGATTAAAAATAATTCTAAATGAAAGATTTTTAAAAATTCAGAATAGTTGATCTAAATAGAGATAAGTGAATTAAGAAATGAAAGAATACTAATGATAGCTAATGCACATTAATCAGTTAAAGTGTACATGGAGCATAGGCTGTGATGGCAGCCATGTTGGCTGTTGACGGCTCATGGATGTGACCCTCTTTGGTACTACCCTGAGAAAGAAAGCTGCCCACTCAAGTCCAGACCTCCTTTCTGAGGGGTTACTTGCATCCAATGACTGGTGCAGGCAGTAGTGCAAAGAATCCCCCCCACACCCCCACCCTTGCTTTGATCAAGACAATCTATATAACATCTCACCTCTAGAGCTCCCCATGGGATCATCTGGCTGTTTGTTGCAACTGCAGAGCAATTCACATCTCTCCCTGCCCCATCCTTCAATCTCCTACAGGTGTTCATTCCCAGAAACTTCTCCTAATATTAACCTGTTGTATGCAAATATCAGAGCCTCAACATCCATTTCCCAAGGAAAGGGATCTGAGAGAGCTGATTATCTTATTTCATCTACCAAACAATTCTCTAAGGTATGTTATGCCAGTATCTAGATTTTACAAGTGAAAAAAGAGCGGAGTTTAGAAATTTGAAGTAACTTGTCCAAGATCACCAGGATAATGGTTGGAGAAGCTGATAAAACAGAGGCCTTTTTAATGACAAACTATACAGCCTCTTGGAGTGTTTTTACCAGGAATGAATCATAAGAATCAAATTTAGTATCTTCTTTTATAACATTTCAGGTTGGCATATTATATAGATGCTGAAAGCATAGTTTATCTTGATACATCAAATTATTTCAAATAGCTTTATAAGGAGAAAAGGGATATAAATGATTGTATAGATAGATGAATTAAGGGCTAGTTTGAATCACTGTACCCACGAGTGTTGATTAATAGGGTTATGTGAGACTCGCCTGCGTATTTTTTGAAGGCAACATATTGTTAAGGCCTACACAGGCCTGCCACCTATTTAGCACTGATAAATGCTTGTGGAATTTAATTGAAATCCTCGGGAGTCCCTGATGGATTGTCATCAGGCCCTGTTCCTTCACCTTGTCCTATATGATATTTATATCAATGAACTGAATGGAGCCCGCCATCCTACCTATAAAATCTGCAATAAGTGTTAAAATAGCACTAATAAATGACATATTAAAAGAAAATTCAAAGATATCTTGTAATTAAGCCATGTTTATTCAAAAATATTTATGAAGCAACCAGTAAGTACTAAATCCCCTACTATATAATGAAGCCACAAAATTGATTAAAATATTTTTGATTTTCTGGTACAAGATGATATTTCATAGATTTCACAAGAGGTACAAGATTTACTTTCCACAAAAGTAATTACATAATTTGGAGTAACTGATCAAGTCTTTGGGTGTGCAATGGGCTTAGGATACAATTAGGGGAAACCTAATATTATTACCAAGATTGCCTGAGTCAAACTATTTATTATTTATTTATTTATTCTTTATTCTTATTCTTTATTCTATTTATCCTGGATAAATAGAAACAAAACATAGAGAAAAATCAAAAGCAGGATACAGCTGTATTCTGACTTGGTCAGGCCACATCTACAATGCTAGATTCAATTAGAGCACCACATTAAAAACACCACAGCTAACCAAACATTTTAAAAAATAACACATACACTAGCAATTACCTAGATTAAAAAGAAAGTATCAGGCTTCTCTTTGATGCTTTGGAGAGGAGGGGAAAGAAAAGTAGAAGGAAGCACATTTTGGTTTTACTGGGGAAAGAACTTTGTAACAACTGCACCAATTTGAAAAGAGTAGTGTTCTCTCTCAGGATATGATGAGTCTTCTTTTACAGGAAGTATATTTTGAAAAGAAACTGTATAATGTTAGGTCAATAACTTCTAAAGTTCTTTCTACTTCTAAAGAACAGAGAGACCTTTTCGCTTTAGGATCAACCATTTAAGGGGATTAAATGTCACTGTGATTTTTCATGGAGTTCATATATCCTGAAAAATAATGCACATATTTTTCACTCAATAATATATTTCCCCCAAGAGAATATTCAAACTCTGAGGAAAACCAAATGCAGAATGAACAATCTTCGTGGAATAAATTCTAATAAATGGATTTTACACCTTATTTTTTTTATTTGAAAAACTCAGATTATTAACAATGCGGTAAAGATCATTCCCTACCCACTTGTCTCCTGACCTCAATCTACCATATAATTTACAGTGTCATTTCAGATCTTAAGATAAAATCTATACATCCTGAATTAATGAATTATGGATATAATACAGATACTATTTTTGGTGTCAATTTAATGAACTGAAACAATAAATTTTTATATGTGTCATAAATATGATTTTGTACTTTTTTTTTCTTTTGGGAGGCAAATGATAAATAATTTAAGACAAAAAATTACTACATAAAATTTTGAATTCTATCCAACCAGACAATTAACAACTGCTATGAACATTGGGTGTATTATTGAAAACTAAGTAAATATTTTGGGGTTATCTGTTCTCTAAAGAGACTTAACATTTTTTCTTTTAGCAAGATCCAAAGAAGCTCTTTTCTCTCTCTGAAAAAAAAAAAAATGTGATTTAGAAAGGATAGACTACTAACCAGCTATAGAACAATGAGCCTTGTCCTGAAAACCTTTTATAAAAAAAAAAATTTAATGACTTTTTATAATTAAATGACTTTAAAAAAAAAAACAAACAAACTCTCTGGAGCACCTGGGTTGCACAGTAGGTTAAGCATTCGAGTCTTGGTTTGGATTCAGGTCATGATCTCAGGGTCTCCATATCAGGCTCCACCCTTAGCACAAGGTCTGCTTGAGATTCTCTCTCTTTATTTCTCTCTCTCTCTCAAATAAATAAATATTTTTTTAAAAAGCACTCACATAGTACCATAACTAGGAAAGTCAACACAATTTTCTTACAACAGATATTAGCTGTAAAATACATCTTTTCTCAATGTGCAAAGAAGCTAATAATTCATTACATGCAACTATCAACTCTGAAGACATTGATCTTTTAACAAAAATCAAACAATGTATTATGATTCTAGGGCAAGGAGCTAATTAAAGAACAGAAGGTTGTGGTTTTTGCTTTGGGATATAGTGATAGAAATGGCAGATATGAAGAAATAAAGCAGTCAGTTTCTAATGTCTATCTGTGGAATTTAATAAGAGCTAAAACTTACTCAGAAAAAATACTCAGATGATAATTCACAGAATTTTGATGGAAACATATAATGACTTTTAGCATTGAACAAATTTAAATTATCAACATCCTGATAACAAATATAAATAAAATACCTATTATGTGCAAGTCTTATAGTAAGCACATGGACAATAAGAGATTTAAGAAATGCATCCTGTCCTTCCTTATTGAAGTTGAGCAGAGATAAGTGATAGGCTTTACCATAAGTCCTACAATTAATTTATAATGGCTTCCTGGGTGCTATAAAGGAATCTGACAGAATGCCAAAACTCTATAGGAAAGGGAGCCATTTCTATGTACTGAAGCTTGCCTTTGGCATGGAAAGAATAGTAAAATCATATAGATAGGGTGCCTTGGTTGCTCAGTGGGTTAGAGCCTCTGCCTTCCACCCAGGTCATGATCTCAGGGTCCTGGGATCAAGGCCCGCGTTGGGCTCTCTGTTCAGCAGGGAGCCTGCTTCCTTGTCCCTTTCTCTGCCTGCTTCTCTGCCTGCTTGTGATCTCTCTCTGTCAAATAAATAAATAAAAATCTTTTTAAAAAAATCATACAGATAGGCAGTATACCTAATGGTTAAAGAAGAGGCTCTGGACCCACACAGCCTAGGAAAACATACGTATACTAGTATATATGAATAATTAAATATATATTTGTGTTTATACATAGAGAAAAATGTATTTATTACATATGAGTATATAAGTGGATCATAGATCACACAAAAATAAACTATTCCTTGCCCAGATACTAAGGAAGGATTTCATAGGGAAAAAAAGGACACTAAATTGGTCTGTAAGAAAGGCTAGGAACTAAATATGTGGAGTGGATATTAACCATAAGATGGGCTAGGTTGAACACTAGCAATAGCTAGATTATTCCAGAACTAGGTTATTCCAGAAACTGAAACATGCATGCGTTTTTGTTTTTGTTTTCTGGTACAACTCTTTGGATGAAGTAGAAGCCTCTTTAGAAAGCCATGGAGAAAACATAACTCCAGCACCAGGATTATGGGCATGATTTTATGTTTAGGGAATAACTGCTATTTTTTAAGTAAGGAAATATTATATTTTAGAAAGAGTGACCCTTAAAAGTATGTTGGAGGACTTCAGGAAGCTCAAGGAAAATAGCTTCAACAGGTAAGAATTCCTGTGTCAGTCCTCAAAAAAATCTCTCAAAAATCTATAGAGATCATCAGACAATCTATTTGAACAAATCAGAAAGAATGTTAATTTAAAAACGAGAAGAGGAAAGAGAGGAACAGCCTCCAGTACTACAGAGCCTGCGATGTCTCTGGACCTCATTCAAACACTGCTGACTTCATGGATTCCACTCATGAATGGGTCACAGCAAGACAACCAAACATAGTGTGTGTTGCCTCCATGAAGAGTTATCATCTGTGGGTTCTGAGTTGACACTAATATCCAGGGACTCACAATGCCCACGTTGGCCCAAGGGTCAGAGTGGGGAACTGTGGATATCAGACATATCTACATTCTTACCAATAGTCCATCTTGCAATGAGTTTAGCAGCCCAAATTAGATAATTCTATTATTTTGCAAAAGCACATTTCAACAACTGTCAAAATCTTTTAGGTATGTGTGTGTGTGTGTGTGGGGGGGGTTATTACAGTAAAAAAATAGAAAAGATCAAGGACAATGCTTCTCCCAGAATAAAGAAAACAAAAGTGATATTCATTTCTGGAGCAATTCCAGAAATTAATGCTGAGAGTAACAACTTAAAAACACAGGATGTTCATTCCTATCGTATTTCGAATAACTCAACTCTTCGGCTGACAGTGGTACCTAATGGACCCTGGAGGGTGATAATAGGTTATCATAAACTCGGTCAGAAAGTGACATCAGTCACAGCTCCCATTGCAAATATGATTATCTTTACTGGTACAAATAACTGAAGCCACTTACACCTGCTACATATTTATGTACCTATTGAGCTGGTGAATGTTTTCTTCTCAATCCTAATTAAGGAAGACAATCATAGGGGCACCTAGGTGGCTCAGTCAGTTAAACATCTGCCTTCGACTCAGGTCATGATCCAAGAGTCCTGGGATTGAGCCCCGCATTGGGCTCCACGCTCAGCAGAGAGCTGCTTCTCCCTCCATCCCTCACCCTGCTCATGTTCTCATTCCCTCTGTCTCTCAAATAAATGAAATCTTTAAAAAAGAAAAGAAAGACAATCAGAAGAAGATGACCTTTCTCTGGCAGATACAACAGCGGCACGACTTCTGTGTGTTACCTCAAAGTGTTTATGGTATCTTCATCTCTGTCATAATGTATTCTGAAGAGACCTCCTTGTATCCCAGAAAAAGTCAGGCCTGTATTTAACATGATTGCTTTATGCTAATTCAGCCTGGTAAAGTAGTATTCTGTTGGTAAGACTTAGGAAGACACATGTAAGTTGGCAGGTAATGACAAATCCCAAGAAAAGCCAGGGGCCTGCCACATCAATAACATAGTCAGGGTTCAGTGTTCTGAAACATGTCAAGCTACCACTGTAAAGTGAAAGACATGTAGCAACAGCTTTTTTAGTGTGGCTACACAAGTTTGCATAAAATGATCACTTGGAAATCCCACCTCATTAAACTTTTGAATGTCTTCCTTTATAGCAAGGCTCAGCAAACTTTTTCCTTATAAGGCCAGATGGTAAATATTTTATACTTGTGCACTGTATTCTGTCTTTTGCAACTATTTAACTTTGCCATTATAGCATGAAGCAGCCAGAGACAATCAGTGAGTGGACTTCATGGTGTTCCAATAAAACTTTACTGATAGGGTGACATAGTTTATTTCTGTTTTACGATATACCAGGAAGTTCCAGTATCCCAAGTTTCTTGATGCTGGAATCAATCTGTGTTTAAATTAACAGCTCCTCTCAGGAGGAGAAATTGAAGCCAACTGGATGGCAGGCTAGGTCACATCATGCTTAGAGAGCAACTTCTCTGCTCTCACCTAAATGCTTTACTAATGGGGCATAATATCAAAAAATTGAGACCACATTCTAATAGTATATTCTCTATAAATATGAAGTATTAAGTCTTAAGATTTTTCATGTATAGTGTCCATATAGAGTAGGGGCATGGAGAATATCTATGCAAGACATATCAAAATTTCAGTGCTTTCTACTAACTGGCTATATGAAAGGGTTTTTATAAACCTTGCTTCCTGGGATGACATTATGAAATCTGTTTTTGCTATGGAAAAGCAATAATGCTTCCTCTCAATTTCACAAATCTAAATATGCAATTTCTATAATTCTTCTTGCACTCACTATCCTCCAAATGAAATAATTCCTCATATTTAATGTTAATGATTAATCATCTTTCAATGTGCATTTAGTTGCATGTTCATTATCTTGCATATCAACATTGCCCATCTGCAGTTATAGGTATAGATCATACCTGTGGTTCACATCTCCATATCTTACGTTGAATACAACCAACAGCTAACACAATGTTCAGCAAGATGATTAGCGCAGGCCTAGATGATTGTGATTTTCAATGACAGGAACCCCTCAACATGACGAAAAGGGAATATAAGGTCATCATTCTATCTCTAGACAGACCTTACAATACTTCAATCACTCCCAGACAGGTAACAAATTCCTTTCCCCATTTTTACTGGGATATTGTGAGTTGCTTATTACTTCTCTTTTATAGGTCATTGATTTTTCTTATGCGTTCCATGTCATCATTACCGTCTGAGTAATGTTAATGTACCCTCACTATTGTAAACTATTTCATTTTTGCTTTAATGATTTCCCCTTCAAACAAGTATTGAGACTTAGGAATTTTTAACTCTTGTCCTGCTCTTCCATTTACTGTTCGTATGACTTTAGGAAAATCACTTCTTCCTGAGCCTTAGTTTTCTGTTTATTGTAAATATTCAAATACAACACTCTCTAAATTCATGAAATCCCTTCACTTGCATTAGACCACTGGTTCTTTCTTGCAAAGTTTAACATGCCAGCCTACAAAATGAGAAGTGTTTAAAGTTGACATTATCTTAAAACTCACCTTTAAGCTTTGGTTTTTCTCACTTGACAGTATTTCCTTTAGACCCCGTGTAGTTTTCTCTTTTTTTAACTATATAAATGATGTGTTTGACATATTAACCACTTCATCTTTGTACTTCTTTGATTTCCACAATGTAAACTATATAGTTTTGGGGCTGTTTTCTAGCTCCTCATCTAGCCTTCCCTTCAATATCCATATTCCTCGGGCTCTGTCCTCCATCCACACATCCGTGCTTGGATGACTGCTAATCGACATCTCCAGCTCCAGTACTTCCAGATCTGCATCCTTTTCTTCTGCTGTTCCCTTGACATCTCTGATCAAGTGTGGTAAAAGCACTTCCAATGCTATATACCTAACACAAAACTCATCATAATTCCACTTCTTCTGTGTGTCCTATGCTTATTCAATATTGCATGATTCCCCCCATTGTTCAAGCTGCAAACCTGGAAGTCATCTTTTCATATTCCATTCTCCATTCCTACATCCAGTCAATGTCTCTAGAGAATGTGACTGGGAGAAGGTACAAGTAGGACAGCTTTACTTTTGGATCATACAACAGGCCCCGTGGACAAAACCTTCTCCTCACCTCCAGAGAGGATATGAGGTTTGTCCATATGAGAACAAGTCCATGAATTCATTTTGTAAAAGAAGAATTCATGTATTTAAACACCACAGTCTTCTCTAAATTTGAATCTTACTTCCAGGATGAAATTAGCGAAATGATCTAATGGAATGCTCATCTCGCCAGCGGGCTGCATTTACTTTCATTAATTTAATATGAACATACACCAATCCAACCGGAAATAGTTTTAGCTTTATTCAAGTTAAAACAATAAACAATACACATTTTGATCTAACTCTGGTTGTTTGAAAGAAACAATCTGTAAAGAGATCTCATGATTTGAGGTTTGTGCCAAATTAGAGAACTACAGAAAATTCTACTTTCTGATAGCTTATAACATCTGATTTTCTTTCTCCATGTAAGGCCAAGGATTCATTACCCATGTTGATCTATTTCATGTCAGGTGACTGCAAAACTTCAAAAACACAAATAGAAACAAAGCTCTGACTCTTACAGTTTCTCTTCAGAGAAACCTCATCAGAAAACTATTTACATAAGAACATGCATAAAAGTACTTTTAAGCATATAAATTGTAGCCACAATGAACAGGATTTAAAAGGTTTTTTTTTTTATTTTTCATTTTTACAAAGTGTTAATATGTGCTAGGCATTCTTTTAAGTACTTTGTAAATACAGTAAACACTTGAACAATGAAGGGACTAAAGGGAACTGACTCTCCCACACAGTCAAAAATTGCATATAACTTTTGACTCCCCAAACACTTAACTTTTTAAAGATTTTACTTATTTGATAGAGAGAGAGAGCATGAGCAAGGAGAGGGACAGAGGCAGAGGGAGAAGCAGACTCCCCACTGACCAGGGAGCCTGATGCAGGGTCAACCCCAGGACCCTGAGATCAGGACCTGAGCCAAAGGCAGATGCTTAACTGACTGAGCCATCCAGGTGTTCCAAAACTTAATTATTAATAGTCTACTGTTGACCAAAAGCCTTACCAATTACATAAACAGCCAATTAAAACACAATTTTTGTATGTTTTATATATATATGTATATATATAAATAATATTCTTACAATAAAGTAAGCTAGAGAAAAGAAAATATTAGTGAGAAAATCATAAGAGAAAATATACTTACAGTACTGTATTTATTAAAAAAAAAAATCCACATGTAAGTGGACCCCACAGTTCAAACCTGTGTTTTTCAAACACCAACTGTACTAATTTATTTAATCCTCAGAATAAGCCCATAATAGAGATGTTTATAAAGTCTGTAAAATGAAACAGTGCCCATTTTATAGATTTAGAAACTAATGCTCAGAGAAGTAACTTGCCTAAGATCCCATAGCCAGTGAGAAGTGCAACTTGGATTCAAACCCAGGTTGTCTGGCAATAGAGGGCACGTGCTTAATCATAATACCATGGTCAGAATATTTCTTAACCTGATTTCAATCAAACTCAACTGACATATGCTATATTTCTTGGGGAATGTTCAGGATAGACAACTTACTTTATCTGAATTTCCAGATGTATGGTGAAGCACTATAAAAATCTTCACAACCTGTATGCAAATTATTTCTGTACTATCTCCTTCCTTCTCTTAGGCACAGGAGAAATGGTTTCCCCGCTATCCAAGTATCTGTCAGAAATTAGTCCTAGAAGATATACTTCTGTCTTAAATCTAACTTCAACAAGATCAAGGTGATATTCAAAGATGAGATTATTTAGAAGTGGCTCAGGACATAACAGCACTAGAAATGAAATGTAGTCAAAGTTTCTGAAAAGACTCACAAAGAACAGAAATTCTGTCCTAAAAAAAGAAATGCTTGGAAATGCAGAATACATGCATTAATAATTCACAAAGAAGTCTGTAGCATTACATAAAACGTTCCTAGCCAGAACCTGGCCATGTGGCTTTAAATGAATTGGGGGAATAATTTTATAAACATCAGGTGTGGTTGGTCTGTGACAGACACCCACACAAGGGCATTTATATGCAAGCAATTATTCTAACATGTGTTTCTAATGCTGACATATACCCAAAATCAAATCTTGGAGACAATGTTCTAATTTTGGACATCAAGAATTATTTTTGCTTTCTTTAGGCCACTCTACAGGAGCTAAGATAATTTTGTAAGATTTAAGCATGACCACCAATTTGATTAATAACATGCTGAGGGAAGCAAATCGATGGACTACAATTATACATTCATATTTAAAATAGACAAAACTACTTCTAAGATATTAACTAAAATCACTATGGTATCATTATTCTTCAGCTTTTTGGGTTTATAAACTGGAAGGGAGAATTCCGTGGAGTTTTTTTTATTTCACATTTCTTCTAGACAACATTTTTGCTAAATGAACAAAGTCAGCTAAACTGGACACTTCATATGTGTTTCTTTCCTATCAACTAAATTTTAGGGTCAAATGAAGCTTCTTCAGTTCTTTACTGAGTGTGTCTTGCAGGATGGCCTTGTGACTGACAGGTAAGGTCAAACCAGCCTGCCATCCCCGCTGCCAACCCAAAGGCCACAAGCACCTCTTACGTGTCCCTACAGTGATTCCTGTCACTGCCACCACATGGCTGGTGGCTCATTGTGTTACATACAAAAAAGCTAGACAAAATGTTGTTCACCACGTAGAAAGGCTTCAGAATAATGGAACAAGTTGGCAATTAAGTCAGCATTTGTCTGTTTTATAAAATATAATTCAAAATTGATAAAGTCCATAAGATCTGACTAAACCCAGAAGGGAATTTCTCCTCCAATACCTCTGGAGAGAGAATTTTAAATTACATGCTTACTTTTAATTAAATATTCTTGACCATCAAGACTTATTTAGATCATCATTAGAAAAGCCAATGCTCAGTAACTTCACTGGTTATTTATCCATGCTTCTCTTATAGTTCTGATCCCTTAGAGTGTGATCGCTCTGAAAGCCATCTCTTCTATTATCTAATCATGCATTCTTAGAGCCCCTATCAGAGTTTTTGGCATATAGTAGAATCCTTTCTCCATATTCTATAATGCTACATACAGTAGATGTGCTCATTCAGCATTTATGAAGTGTGTGTTATATTCCTGGTCTACTTTAGAAGCATAAGAGCACAGAAGTGGACCTGTCTTCAAAAAACTGACAATCAAATTGAGGATATCAATGCAGTATAGTAGATTCTCTGTGTGAGTATGTGTCAAATCCCAGGAAAGTACATAGATAATACACCTACCTTCGCTGAAAGAAAAGGCAGTGCCTTAAAGTGCTTAGGTTAGGTAGGAATGTGATGAGGAGAAGAGTAATGTGTGCAAAGTTACGCTGCAGTGACTCAGGAAAGGAAAAAAAAAAATGATAGCCTAAATTATAGCAGTGACGGTAGAGAAAGAAGAAGAAACTGTTTTTTAAAAAAGATTTTTATTTACTTATTTGAGAAAGAGAGAGCTTGAGTGGGGAGAGGAACAGAGGGAGAAGAATAAGCAAACTCTGTGCTGAGCATGGAACCCAACACAGGGTTTGAGATGACCAACCCCTTAAGATCATGACCTGTAATAAAATCAAGAGTGGGATGCTCAACCCACTGAGCCACCGAGGCACTCTGGGAGAAGAAAACATTCTAAGAGCTACTGTGGAGATGGAATAAATAAGACCTCAAAGTAGTTATTAAAATAGTGAGACAATGGAAGAATAGTTATGTCTGCTATAATTCCAGTCTGGTCATCATTGTTGATCTTGGTGCCATTCACCAGGACAAAGGCTATGAGAAAAGTAAATTTAGTAGATTACAGTAGAAAAATTGATGAAACCTCAGTGTGCTATGTTTGGTTGTACTGTTAGATCACCTGTAAAGGAGGGACAGCATGGAACACTGGTCAAGAGAGCAGACTTTCCATCAAATGGGGTGATTATAATAATAGCACTTATCCAATCGGGTTACCTCAAGTGCTAAGTGAGTTAATATAGAAAAGTTCATAAGGCAAGGCTTGATATGTACATATTATCTGATAACTGTTCACTGTCATTATTTTTATTCAAGGCACCCAAGCAGTCTCAGATGAGTTCCAAACTCAGTAGAAAAATGTGATCTAGTAATTTCCCCACCTTGGGGATCATCATCACACTGGGCAGTGTTCTTCAACCATGACTGTGTATCAGAATCATCCAGGAGCATTAGGAAATATCCTTGTCTAGTATTTCACTCCTCCATATTACAGGGTATTATAGGTCCTTCCCCTGGTGGTTCAGATGTACAACCAACAGAGAAAGTGCAGGTAAATAGACATGAAAGAAGGAAGCACATGCCAGGTGAGACCTCACTGGAAGAGTAGGCAGAATGACAAGAGGTCTTAATGTTAAAGGTTTCCAGACCAAATTTCTCATCTTTCTAACAGGACTAACTCTTTCTCCAGATCCTATAATGCTACTTATCATAATGGGACTTTGGACAAATAGGAACCACAATCTGATGGACAAGTGCAAAATGCTAGAATCTACTGTTTTATACCACCTATTATGATATATTCTGGGAAAGCCAGTAACTATTCCCATCATTAGTCAAGCTGAGGCAGAATTCAAGCAGGGTTTGAGAGCCCTGGAGACTAAAGGAGATTCAAGGTGTGATTCTTCTTTGAAGGTGAACTGTCCCGGGACATGTGGAAGCAAGAAAGAACTCTTAGTGGCACCATCCAGCTGGTAACAGCAATGGTGGTATAGCCTCTAGCCTAAAAATAGTGCATTTATATCCTGGGGCTCACAGGCAAATGGGGGGGGAGGGGTGACAAGCTGTTCTTTACATATGAGAACAACAAATGTGAGGACACTCTCCTCACATTTGAAAGGACTTGTTTGTACCAACAACCTCTTTTGATTTGGCCTTCCAGGTGGTCCAAAGGACATGAGAGGCCCATGCTTCTTAAAGAAACAATGCCAAGAAGACCAGCAGCATTAGGAATAAGGCCCTACTGGGACATGGAACTACCAGAGCTGAGCATAACAGCAGAAAAAGGAGACTTCCTCTTTCATTCCCAACCCGTTATACCTGCACATGAAATCATAGGCTATCTGTGGTAGCACCTTCTCTGGAAGTCAGAGCCCTTCCTGCTGTGTTACAGAAAGTACACTATACCTCTGGACCAACTACTATCAACAGAAACACCTAATGGAAAGTCATTAATTCACAAAGACCACTGTTCTTTAGGAAGCTTTCTCTAACTCTGCCTTGATCTGTTATTATGTAGAAGCTAACAAGTAGGCCAAACTAGTTATAAATATGTCTAAACCTAAAACCAGGGTATTTCCCTCTATATTTATAGAGTATATTTAGAAACAATAAGTACAATACTCCAGTTTGACTAATCATAGAATAAATACAGGTAATAAACTCAAAATAATAGTAGGGAAATGGTTTGGAAGATTATATTGTGCCCTGAGTCTCAAGGAAAAGAGTGAAAACTAAATTCAGTACAGTGGAGAGACTGGTACTATACAACATCAACACTTTTTGAACAACTCATCCTCTCTATTCCACAAATATTTCAAAATTCCTTACAATGTGCCAGATCCTGGGATATAGCGGTTTTAAAAAAAGTGACAAAGTAGTTGCCATCATGGGGCTTAAAATCGAGTTGAGCGAGGCAGAAAATACACCAAGTTAAATGCATACATCTGGGGTTGACAAAGGCTATGAAGTAACACACAGTAGAATGAGGAGGAATGAAGATGGTGGTGGAGGAGGGTGTTCTGTTTTATGTGGTACTATTTTATCCAGATGGTCTTTCTGGAAAGGGGATATTGGGAGCAGACCCGAGGCAGTAAAGGAGTGAGCTATGTGGACGTGTGGGGAGAGACAAAGAAGGATGAAAGTGCAAAGTCCCCAAGAACAGAAAGAGGCAGACTAACCTTTGTTGACCTAATTTTGGATTCTAACTGCTTACCTGAATATTCTTCCACGGATAGTGACATTATTTATACAAGATTTGTTTTGTGTTTTGTTGTATTCTGTTTTTGATAGATACCATTTTTCACAACATGGGGTCTTTGGGAAGGAAAAGGAGGAGGAGGAAAAAAAAAAAAAAAGATCCTCTCCATTCTCTTTGTCCTCTACAAAGATTAGAGCCAAAATAATTGTTTAACAAATCTACCACCACCATTGCTGTCTCCTAAGCCCTACTATCATTTTTTAGTAGACCAATTTTCTCTTTTATTGTCTGTCGACTGAGGATATATGGGAGCAGCCCTTTATTGTTATATGAGACATTCCCTGCAATTTGGGAAGGCTGAGTTTTCTTTTTTGTACTTCTAATTATGAAAGGGAACCTGGACACAGCATGATTGAAGATATCAAACAGCTGTGATGAATGCTTCTCTGATACTTTTGATTCATTAAAAAGCATATTTTGCTTCTTTCTGAGAATTTCTGTACACAATGATGTTCTGACCAGCTTGATAGTTTCACGAGAGCAAAACTTCATTTTCTCAACATTTTGAATAGAAGCACAAAGTTACATGACTTTCTGGATGTTTTAAAGGATACAAAACACCTCAGAGAAAATTGTTTCTTAGTTATAGCTTCTGTGAAGCTAGCAAGAGTTTCAAGTTTACTGGGTTTCTTTTCAAATTGGGAATATTCGAAATATGATTTTTTTTTTGCCCCATCATGTCACTGTAAGTCTTACCCTCTTTACTCTCTTGATATTCTCTCTGTTCAATGTAACTTCAGCCCAATGGTAACTCTTCATAATTTACAACTCTTCTAAAAACCAAGGGCAAAGGAAATCTAGGAGCAAATACCATCAAACAGAACATTCTTTCCTGACTCTGATGAAGTAAGTTTCTGGAGGATATAAAATGGCATTATCAAAGAGGAAAAGTATATTCTTGACTTCGACCTTGACCTAATTATTGAACCTGAACCAAATCCGGCGTCAAACCATGACAGCGTTGGTATATATGACATGATCCACAAGACACCAGGAGCTTCCCCGTTTAAAATATAAACATTTTCACAGATACTCCAGTAGTAATCCATTCCTTTGGGGTACATGTTACTTTATCGTCACAATTACCTACAAGTCCCCTTTCTGGAAGAGTACACATGTGAAATATGAATCATTTTAACTTGAGCTTACACAGCACTTCTCCTGGGTAGTTGAGTAATAGGACACAGGAATACTAAGGAAATAGCAGGCAAGGATTCTTAATGTGGAGGAAAATGCTGGTCAAACCACACTAAATCCAATGTTTATCCTGAAGCAGCCCTGTGAGAGAGAAAATGGTTAAAATTCCAGCTTTTCTACAGCATTACTATGACCATAAAGGATGGGAGAAGGGAATCAGGCGTCTAGTGAGTCAGCTTCTTCTTTAGAAATACGGACACAGGGCCAATATGCCCAGCCATTTTCATCAAATTAAATCTGAACGGCACACCCACTTGGATGGTTTCAGTCTATAGTAATTTTAAGTGCACGCTTTATGTCTTCTTTGACACAGAAGAGAACTGCAATAAAAAGGTGACAATTTGCTCCTTATAGGCAAGCGAAACCAGAAAATTACTCCAACCTGGCAGAATAGGATTTTTTGAAAATAATATTAGGATAGCTGCCTTAAAGAAGGCAACAATCTACGGGTCTGAATACCAAAGACTGTACAATGTAAAGGTAGTAAAATAATTGCCCATAACCATAAAAGTCTCTGTAGCATAAACATTTTTTTTTTTTTTTGCTTTGTTTTCTTTGCTCACACCATGTGTCAGCAAAAGACAGGTTATTATGGTCATTATTTTGTTGCCTTCTTCATTATCCAAATGCTTTATAGACATTGATTAGTTAACTGTACAATCCCTGCCAGAAAGGTCAGTGTGATTAACCTGAAGGCAGAGCTGGAATGCCCCAAGGTTAAGTGATTCAGCCTTCCCTCCAAGAAGATCAGTGGAGGACAAGGTCTCAACTCTAGAGTCCCTCTGTCTGAAGCTGCTCCTATCCTGGTTGGCTGACATATGTAACATGAAAATGCTTCTTCTTCCCTAGCAGAACTAAAGACAGAAAAGACTAGAGATTGAACACACTGACTGGTGAAGAATGAAAAGTTATCCTGGTGAGATTCTCTGTTCAATTAGAATAGGTACATCTGGGTTAACTTTCCAATCTGTAGCCAGTGGAGGAGTTTCCAGTTAGAGTTCTTACATCTTCATGTGACAATTTTTCCTTCTCTAAGTATTTACTGAGACACCATCATGCTTCCAGAGGAATGTTCTAAGCTCCAGGGATACTGACATGAATTTGAGATCCAAGGTCCTGCTCTTATGAGGCTTATTTCCTAGTGGGCTAAGGTTAGCAATAAAAACATTAAATAAATAAGAATCATAACAAACAGTGTGAGAACAGGGAGAGTGTTAACACAGTATGAGGTGTGACTGAGCCTGGGTGATTTTTTAATAAGATACTCGGGGAAGGAGTCTCTAAGAAGGTGACCCCTGACAATAAAAGACAAGAAGGAACTTGGGAAAAGGAAACTGAAGACTGTTCTGAGCAGAAATGAAAGCCAAAGGGAAAGACTTAAAGTAGAAATGAGCTCAGTAAGGCCCAGAACCCAAGCACAATTCCTTATGTTTGGGAAATGGAGAACAGTTAAGCAAGCGAAATAAGTTTAGAAAAATTGGAGGACCAGAATGGGGATGTCAAAGAAAGGAGTGCTTTAAGTGTTAATGTGACAAAATCCTATTCCTATTTGTAAAACATGACTTTGGGTGTTATTTTGGGGGGAAAGGTCAAAAGGAGGGAAACCAGTTAGTAGGATGTTGGATGGCTCAGGGGAGACACAGTGATGATACACTAGGATGGCAGCAGAGAACATGAAGATAATTGGACGGACTTATTTAGATTTTGATGGTAGAAGTTGTTAGGATTTGCTAATAAATTTGAGAAATACAGGTAGCATGGAATAAAAGACAACTCCTCCATCTTCAGGTAGAAAAATGAAAGAAAACTATTAGTAAATGTTGAAAGCTGAAGCTTGCCCAATGCATTTCAACTTGGGAAATGCAAAGCACCAGAAAAAGAAAACATCCCACATAGTCTGGGAGGTCGGGAAAGGCCTCTTGAGGAAGGGACTTATAAACTGAGGTCTGAAAGACTTAGCTGGAAAAATGCTGTGACCGTCACTGTGATATAAAGTGACACAACGATTTACGGACCATAGCCACTATGTCTCCTTCTTCAAGTTCTGGAGACAGAGCACCTGGTTAACTGACCCTAAGGCAGGTGTCTAGTCCTGGCCCATTCAGTTGTATCTTGGGAAATCAGACTGTGTCACGAGACCTGTGGATCCCAAGGACTAAGGGAGAGACTGTTGTACTAAAAGAGAAGTTGTGTATGACAGCAAATTGACTTATGTGTCTAATATAATCCTCCATTCACCTTTGCATTCATAGAGCTTAGCGGAGCACCAGGCATATAGGAAACACTCAATGTCAAGTGATTAAATGAATAAAGCAATTAAAGAGACAGGAGGCAATTTGGGTCATCTCTAAAGTAGTAAGGAAATCTATTTCCCAGATCAATCACAACCATGTTCCCTCCACTCTCACAATCTTTTGAAACTGTGCCTCACTAACAGACATGTTAACATGAAAAAATTAATTATCAGTTTCTTCCTACATTAAGAGAGGTGTCAGTTTCCCAGGTATTAGGCTGCATGTTTATAACTGAGCTTTGTAACATGTTGTGGAAGCCTTCTACACTATTTTCCATTCTTGGCGTACTGGTATGTATCCACTGAGAGGCACTCCTAAGTTCCATGGGGAATGTGGAAGAAACACTGTAATGCATGTGTAACTGAGTTTGTTAATCACACCTGATATGCTGCCACTTTCTAGTATAGTCTACTAGGCAATCTGGCTTTACAGTCCCTTACTTCACATTTGCAGTAAGTTTCATCACCATATTTTCCATCAAGTCAATCTACATAGTTGTTATCATCTGCTATTTTAAGATCACCACATCTACTTATCACTGTGTGGACCATCAGGAGGGCTAACTAAGGTTTTACCTAATATAAAAATGGAAAAATTTTCAATGAAGAAATGAAACCAAACTGCAAACCAGTTATTTTGACTTTTAGAGCAAAACTACCTTACAGCCAGCTAGTTATGTCGCAAAAACATTTGCAACAAAAATGCTTGCAGCAAAGATGTCTACATCAAAGATACTTATGGTGAAAATACCAGACAAACACAAACATACCTCATGTCCTCCACTCAACTACCTCCCCATGTTTTCCAAAGACCCTGTTTCACATGACCTGCTACTCTCTGAGAGAAAATCCAAAATTGAGATGACTCTGGAAGCCTGGTTTTACACCACTCTTTTCCATAAACAAGCTGTATAAAGCCATTTTCTTAACTTCTCTGAGATCCATTGTTCCCATCTGTAACAGAGTACTGACTCAGATTAGTGGCTTTCAAACATTTTGATGACCACCCCCTGTAAAAAAAAAAAAAAAAAATAGAGGTTTTTACCTGGCAAAGAAGTTTCACAAAATTTCCACACTGCTCCCACTGACTCTTACTGAATGTGGTGCATGCTGATATTTTATCCTCCAATCTGTCCTGTTACATCTTGTATTATTTCTTTTTTAAAAAAATGCTGGTTGCAACCCTAAGTTGATTTCACAGCACTCTACCAGATCAGAGCCCCAGTACAAAAAAACACAGATGTAGACAATCTTTGCAGTTTTTCCAGTTCTAATGCTTTATGATAATAAATACATATGGAATTTCTCTTGCATATTAGTGGGTTTTCCCTATTTGTATGTTGTCAATTGTACAGATACATTGTTGGGAGAGAAATAGGTTTCCTAAAATTCTGACAACTCTAACAAACAACATATGCATGATCTTTTCTGTCAGTTACACACTTGCTCTGTGGGGTAGAGACATCAATAGCTGGCAGATGTGTTGTTCTGAAGGTCTGATAGTTGTGAGTGCGCAAAAGAAGTGACAACCATCCCATCACACAGGTGAGTGTCCTGGAAGGTGGGCTGAAGCGACACAGGCACTTGGGAATATGAACAAGCACACAGAAATAGGGACAGGCCAAAGTGGGGTAGAAGCTGTGATTTGGCCTTGCATCTAGCAAAGACTAACTTCTGGGTAAACCACACAGTAAAAAAAATAAAATAAAATAAAAAAATAAAAAGTCCACGGACAAGAAAACAAGGAGATCAGAGAAAAACATATTTAAAAATAGTTCAATGAAAAATATTAACAAATATTTAGTTAGAAGGGCTATGGTGCTTTTGACTTTTGCTCTGTAGGCTTGATTTTATCATGGGGATTCGTTTTTCTCAAAAATCAAATTAATTAATTCAAAATTTTGAATTTTGAGATATAAGGGTTGTTTTAAACTCCTGAATCCTCATTTCAGATGAAAGCTACCAGTGTTTCTATGCTTCCTTACTACCACCTAGTGTATGTTAATATACTGCAAGAGAAAGGCAACATGGTCTAACCTGTTTACCAGTGTAAGACCAAAGCAATCGATTAATCAGTTAAATTCAGGAATACCTTTTTTTTTTTTTTTTAAGATTTTATTTATTTGACAGAAAGAAACACAGCTAGAGAAGGAACACAAGCAGGGGGAGTGAGATAGGGAGAAGCAGTCTCCCGCCAAGCAGGGAGTTGATGCGAGTTTCGATCTTGGGACTTTGGGACAACGACCTGAGCCCAAGGCAGGTGCTCAACGACTGAGCCACCCAGGTGCCCCACATGAATACTTTTGATGTAGTTCAATGAGTTAAAAATATAATAGAGGAGCATCCCCATTCACTAATACGGCTCTCTCTGGCCTTCAGAGACTCACATAAGAGCTTCCTTTTGTTTTGAGATTATGACTTTTATAGCAATGTTAAAATGTATTTTATTTTAACACAAAGTATTGGTGCAAAGAGGTGGTAATATTTTTACTTTATCACTATATTTTGATTACTGTATTTGACAAAAAGAAAAGAAACTGGGACAGGCAATCAGTCTTTCTGAAGAAGGCTGACAGGTGTTCAGACCCTCAGGCACACTCTTGCTTTCTCCTCTCCCCATCATGTGGACAGGACTTTATTCATGCTGATTTGGCTCAAAATCCAGAACAGTCCATCTGATGCAGACATATCCTCAGTGGAAGTTCAGAGATAATTTGTGTAACTTCCAGGTGAATGGTGATAAAAATTCCACAAGTGTTTATGGCAAAGCAAGAATTGAGCTTCTTTCTCAATTCTGACAGGTTTCTACCAGCTTGGAAAGTACCAGTAGATACTCTATTGAGATGAATATGGATTTCTAGAGAGAAACAGGGGTAAGGGAAAAGCTGCCCTGAATCACGACACATCTACTCCTGCTCTGTGTAGCTGTATCACATCCATTCATTTGTAGGCCACTGGACAAATATATTGAAACCCTACAGCAGATGGTGTAGGGGGTTCGGGGGTTTGCCCATATTCTCTTCCTATCAATCCAACATGAAAGTGATAGCTCTATCTTCCTGCCCCACATACATATTCCCAGTTTTGTTGTTGCTGTTGAAATTTTGTTGGACTATAAAATCTACAAAACTAGGAACAATTGAGGCACTTAAGAAAACAACAGAATGTGAAAGGAATGAGCTATTTCAGAACCTTATTCCCTTTGGTCACTCACCACTATGAGCCCAAGCTGTTAATTATCAAGTGTCGAAAACAGGCCAGCAGATACTGGTGAGATGCTAGGCTGCGCCCTCCTGGTGGCAGGGCAGCAGGGGAGGGCCTGTTCACAAAAGGATATACATTACTGGACTCTGGGAAGAGAAGCTAAAATGGGAGGCCAAGGCTAAGATTGATTCACACGTTTACTTAGAGACAGGTCTGTACTTGGCCTTTTATTGCACAATGATATGTGAGCAATGGTTTATGGGCATGTCCTCAACAAGAGACAAATTTTGGAAAGAGAAACGTTAAGTAGCAGAGGCAGGGTAACTGAACATGGCTCCCACTCCCTTCTTACCTCTTAGGTTTTCTATAATTGTGACATCAATTGCTACTTTTTTTTTTCTCTTCCTCACACTTCTTTTCAATCAGTATCACAGTCAAGGCTTATGAAACAAATGAGAAAAGCATTTCATCAAACTCTTAAAAAATCTGCCTAGCCATTAAAATATATATTCAAGTTCTTAATTCTGTTCATTTATATATTTAATATTCATTAAAACAGCACCTGATTATTCAAGAAATGCTTATCCTTTTCAAATATTCCAAGTGTCTATTGTTGGCAGAATTCTGACAGCTTCCAATGCTTTAGCAAAACTGACTAACTTGGCTTAATTCAGGAAAAGCCTCATTAACTTAACTAGATCAGAGAGTCTCTCTGCCAAAAATTAACCTATTTATCTACGGAAATAGTCCTTCTTTACCTATGTCATCTCTCCCAGATCCCTGCAGTCAGATTGTCACTTTCTTTTTTCTCCACCCACAAAGACTGAGACTCCTGCAGCTCATAGAGGGATCTGGTATTTTATAATACTGGGATCATTTAAAGGGCCATGTACATGTTTTCTCAATTATAATCTATGCTGTCCCAAATATAACTTTCTACTGTAATGGATTTTATAGAAATTATCTATCTTCAAAAAGCCCACTTTTTGACTAATGCTAAAGTTCTATCAGTGATATTTATTTCAGGTCTTTCCTTTAAAATGAACAATTACTGCTATTTGAATAAAACAGAGGGAAGCTGCTGAAAGGAGATTTTTTTTTTTTTTTGCTACTGATTCATAACAGTAATTGGAAAGAGAAAAGTAGCATGCGTGAAAAGCAGTAATAGTACTTTCTTATTCTGTAATCATTGAAGAGTGGGGAATTGTATAATATTTGAGTCTTTATTAATACTTACAAAGGCAATATATCAAATTTGAATATTTTTGTTCACTTTCCTCAAATTGGGTTCTCATTGCTTTTTTAGCATCACTGGCTTAAAAAGCCTAAGTTATATTTGTAAAATGAGCAGTTAAGTGTTTTATTGATGAGAAAAATTCAAGTTGAAATGCAGACATATTACTAAGAATCAGAATGATTGAGCTAGAAGGCAATTTAGAGAAAATATAATAGAATGCTCATTCTGACTCCTCGTTTTATCGTTTCACAGACGAGGAGACTGAGTCCCATGAATTGCTTAATTCTACAGAGCTAATGTGTGGGGGCAAGAATTTACTTCATTTTTTAAAGGAAGCCAGTAATGCATAGTGTCTTAGATTAGGTGCTACAAAAACAGTTTATTTTCAAACTCTATAAAAAATGAGAAAACTCAGCATCTTCTATGCTAAGGTTTTATGATTATAATATTCCTTATAGATAAAACAGGTAATAAATGAAATCATTTACATTACTGAGTTCTTTGTTGGTATTCACAATAGAAATGAGATCAATAATTTTTTACAATATTATTAATTGAATTGGTGGGACTTTTGTGCTGCTGAATAGAATTTTAACAAATAACTGACACTTGAGATGGATTCATATTCTTATCCATATCTAACATAGGCAGAAATACACAGGAGGCTCCACAATCAAAGAGAAAAGCCTTCAACCTTGAGCCCCAGAGGCAAATCAAAGCCAGACCAAAGTGCTTACAAAGGCCTACCTCTTTTTGAAAAGAGAAATACCCTAACTCCCAGCTCACACCTTGCAAAAGAAATGTTCTATCTGTGTCAGTCCTGAACCAAATGCTTCCTTCTGTAGCTTCAGGCTTTATTATCTCCGAGAATGGCCCTTGAGAACTATTACAGAGTTTATTATGTGGCCTTCCTTCTAAAAGTTTCAGATCCCTAACACTTAACTTCATCATCTAGTACAACTTGGTGTGTGTTTTCCTCCAGATGAAATAGGCTTTACCAGCTTGTATTAATACAACAGGATTGAGGTGAATCCCAGCCTTTTGTTTTAAAAACTTCCTTTTAAAGGACAGAGAGAAATTAAAAGAAAAATCACAGTAAAGTCACCGAAGACTACAATGAATATGCTCTAGAGACCTCCTCCACAGCATTGTACCTGCAGTCAACAGCACAATCTTGTACACTTAAAAATTTGCTAAGAGGGTGGATCTCATATTACATGTTCTTACCACAATACAATAAAGTTCAATGGTGGGGGAAAGAAACATCCTTCGAATTTGCACCAACAAGTGAACAGCTAAGAAACCCGTTAGTATTTTCCCTTCTCTTACTCCCTCTGATTGGAGGTGCCTCCGGTGTATTGCAAACTGAGCTGCTTCCCAGCCTTCCCTCCAGTTTTTAGGCTTAGAAAATCTTTGTGTCAAAAGCAGGGAAGGTTCAAGATGCTGCCTATAAGCAGCTGGGACTTTTCTCTCATGATCAAAATCAGAGTTCTATCAGCTGTGCTTACGTAGGTCTGTCAAGTCTGTCCCACCTTTCATCACGGAAGGCCACACATGGTCACCAGCAGGATCCCATAAGAAAATAAATAAATAAATAAATAGACATACCCTTTTTTCTAAAGAGAGACACTTGTGTAGGTAATTGACCTAAACCAAATAAAAAGCATTTCATTCAACTGGAATGACTTGAGTTTGTTTCCCTGACATGGATCAACCAGGAGACTGAGGCACTGTTGTATATGTGGTCAAATCAGCCTTTATCTGAAGTCATGGTCACTTTTAGGAAAAGACAAGTCACCCAGGAAAACTGCGTGACAGATTTTATTTGGGAAATGTTTCGTAGAGTTGAGGATGCCTTTAGTAAACATGTCTCAAGGAATGAACCTACTGGCTCCTAATGACTTCTTTTCCTCTGAAAAGTAAAGGAAAAAGTTTAATTCCATTACACCAGAAATTCAACTGAAATTAAAAACATTTTCAAACTGACTTTCATGTATTTTGAGTTGTCAAGTCCTTGAGTTCTCAAGCCTGCCTTTAAACTTTTAGCCCACAGTTGTACAGTGTTTAATATATTTTCTAATGAGGGAATAATTTTTTTTAAGATTTTATTTATTTGACAGAGGGATCACAAGTAGGCAGAGAGGCAGGCAGAGAGAGAGAGGAGGAAGCAGGCTCCCTGCTGAGCAGAGAGCCCAACGCAGGCCTTGATCCCAGGACCCTGAGATCATGACCTGAGCCGAAAGCAGAGGATTTAATCCACTGAGCCATCCAGGTGCCCTGGAGTAAATTTTTTTAAGATTTTTTATTTATTTGGGAGACAGAGAATGAGTGAGGGTGGGGCAGATGGAGAGGGAGAAGCCAACTCCCTGCTGAGCAGGAAGCCCCATGACTCAGTCCTAGGACCCCTGGATCATTCCCTGAGCCAAAGGCAAACCCTTAACGGACTGAACCACCCTGGTACCCCAAGGGAGTAAAATTCAAAGGAAATTGGAGGTCATTGCATAAAAATTTAAATAGGATGAAATGTTTTTATCTTTCCTTAAAAGTCCTTTAATGTATTCATATACTGAATTAACTCAAGGCTATTCATTTGTTCAGCAAAGGTCTGAATGTTCATACCTGACAGTGTTCTAGGCTCTGAGATTACAGTGGTGACCAAATGGACAGAATCTTTACCTTCACAAACCACAGTGGCATAGAGAGTGAATATTAACGAAACAGTAATCAAGTAGCGAGGTCATCAGTGCATGCCTGAGATTACCCAAAAAGCCCACATTTAGATGAAATGACACGGAAGGGTCCCCTAAGTCGAAACCATTTATTCTAAAACCAAAAGAATCAGCAGACAACCAAAAGACTTGGAGGAAAAATGTTCGAGGCAGAGGGGCCCTGAGGGAGTAGAGGTTAGATTTGTCCAGAAACTGAAAGTACAGATTTAATAAAATAGTAATTTTGAAGGAGAAAGATATAAAATAAGGTTCAAGGGTGAAAAGCTTCCATTATGTGGAAGAATTTTTCTCTTTATCCTAAATGCAACAGGGAGTCGTTGAAGTTTTTACAGAGCAGGAACTCAGTCCAGTCTATGTGTTTTTAAAGTACTTTGTTTTATCCAGAGCTGTGTTGTCTTTCACATTGTCTTTATGGAACCCTTTCTCCATTCCATATCTTATTTATATATTTATTTTATATCAAATACATTATTTACTTATGTATATATATTTAACTTATTGTATTCATACATAAATATAGAAATATACATATATCTGGTTTATTTTGTTACTGTGTTAGTATATAGTTGAATATAACCAAGGCTAGACTGTATTTTGTTTCTTTTTCATATAATCCTGGCTAAATTCATTTATTCATATATGTTTTATATATGAATCCATACATATGCACACACATTTCATGTTATTTATATATATCTCACTGTGTTTGCATAAAGATGAATACATATAATCCAGGCTAGACTATTTTTTTTTTCCTTTCTGAAATTAAAATATTTTCCTGGGCCCCTAAAATTATCATGGACTCTCATCCCTGTACATACTCTGCCCCATGCACAAGGCTGTCTGGTCTTATCAGGAGAGAATAGATTTTAGTCAAGATAAAATAGAAAACTATTATAGGATTACAAACAAGAGAAAGTGGCAGACACAGACAAGAAAAATCAATAAGATCTTATTAATTTAATTTTAAAATAAAGATAAAATATAAAACATGGACTCGGACACTTTAAAATACATATCAAGAAACCTAAACCAATATTAGCTAAAAAAGCGGAACATTCTCATTGTGGTCAGCTTAAGACAGTGACCAGTGACCTATGGCCAAGGAAAGAGATGAATGGGGAGGAGTGACCAGTGAAGAGGTAGAAGTTGGGGGGAGGATTGCAGAAGGATGGAGATGGAGGAGGGAGAAAAATACAGCACAGCAACAAGAAAGGAAGGCGGCTCCTGGGAAATGTATGGGAAAACTCTCTGCTAAGTAAACAGGCTGATGCAGGGGAGTGTGACAGGGGAGCGATTCTAGAGGAACAGCATCTTAAGCATGAGTTTTCCAAACTTGTCCTGGGGATTCTGGAACTAGTTCCCTAAGCTAATTAGACTTTAAGGCACTAATGATTCTATTGCCGGTGTTAAAGGGGGTGCTGATGGCCCATGGTGTAAGGAGGGAACTGAGATGGGAAAAATATCACCATTGCATAACACTAATTAAATAGCTACAAATGGCGAGGTTCTGGGTAACCATGTACTGATACCTTAGAATAGCATTATCGAACTGATGGGTATAATAAAGTGACTCATTGCTCCTAACCGTACTGGAGGAGGTAGGAAGGAAAGGGATGAGTTCAAGGCCTCAAACTGGCTCTACTGCAGCATAAATGACCTGCAAGTTTCTATGTCTGGCCTCAAAGAAATCCTTACCTTCTGGAGCTGAAGGGCTGCCATTTCTGAAACAGGAGCAAAAACAAACAAAAGCCAGAGAGACTAGTATTATAAGTGGCTACATTATAACACAAGTGAAATTCTCACTCTCTGAGCCTGCAGTTGGACAACCTTTTGTTGCAAAGAATAAGCTTGTGACCAGTGGGTCTAATCAACCATTTCAACAGAAGCCAGGAAGTAAAAGCAGGCTCATCCAGGAAAGATTGGTGGAGGGTCCTCTTGCCTGAGGGATTACACTCTAGTAATTGCACAGGGAAAAAAAAAATACAATAATTTTTTAAAGAATTTTATATTAGCAGAAACAATACCAATCTGAATTAAAAAGGAGCGAGACTCAGAAGATATGCAAGGAAGACGATCTTGTGACAACAGAGTCAGCAACTGGAGTGGGGCATTTGGGAGCAACAGATTGCTAAGGTCCCAGGAAGCCAGAAAGAGGCAAAGAAGGATTCTCCTTGGAGTCTTCCCAAGGAGCATGCCTCTGCTGACCTTGATTTCAGACTCCTGGCTTCCAGAGCTGTGAGAGTATAAATTTAAGTTGCATTAACTCACCCAGTTTGTGGTCATTTTGTAGAGCTCCCCAAGGAAACTAACACAGTAAACCCAGCCACCCAGTACATCCTTCTTACAAGCCTCCCTCCCCACCATGGGGGAAACACTGAGCGACACAGAAAAATTGAGATCTTATGTTCCTTCTTGGAATGTTTGGAAATTCAGAGGGGATGTGGTTTTTTAAAAGAAAAAAAAAGTTTTAATCTTTACTTCCCTTTTCTCAACTTTTCCAAGATCCATAATAAAGCCTGGTGTATCAAAAATTGATCTATAGAAAGAGGGTTCAAAAAGAAAGATAGCCGGTTTTCCTTCTCTTGCCACAGACAGTATTACCATTATTAATTATTGCCAAAAGACTCAACAGAGCCAGTAGAAGAAGAAAGGTCGAGGAGAGGCCAGAAGGAAGGGCAGGGAGCAAGTTTATTAAAAACACATGGCTTGGAAATGAGTGTAGAGGTCCAAGGACGGTTTATCACTGAAACTCTTTGAGTTCACAGAAATCTCAGGTTATTATGTAGTCTAGAGACATGGTATTTATTCAGAGACAAATGTAGGGCAACTTTTCCGCATGCCTAGAAAGTAAACATATGTAGATCAGGTCTCTGAGGAATAGAAACCACAGGGACAGATGCACAACACTTATGTCTGTGCCCCATGAGCTGGAGGAGAGCCCGGCAGGGGGAAAAAAAAATTGCTGCAGCCTGGTTCTCAATCAGTGTGCTGTGTGGCACACCAGTGTGGCTCTCTTCAAGCCCAAACAGCATTTTGGTCTTACTGGGTCATAATCACTGCCTCAGAGATGTCTTTCATGTAGTAGACTGAGCTGAGTGGGTCCTGCACCCTGAATTTGAGCTATCTAAAACTACAGGTTTCAAAGCAAAATCTTATGTTTACCAGAATATGACAAACTATAAGAGACCAGAGTGAAAAAAAAAATACAGTGACAGTGTGTTTAAATGGGCCCAAGATAACAGAGAAATAACTATTTGGATTTTGTAAGAGGTATGCTGAAGTACTATTTTCATTGTAATTAAACCTAATCTTTAAAACTGTTTTGAAAGACTTTTGATTGTTTGGCAGATGCTACTAAAAATTGCACGATCTCAAACATGTTGAAGACTCCTGCAATAAGATCTTTCATCATACTTTATAGATTCATGTTTCAGTAAAGTACCACCAAACTTGGTTAGCTGTGTTGTCAAATCATAATAGATTGAAAACAGGCAATCAGAGGGGGAGGACTCTGGAGCAGCCACACTTAGAACTGACAGCCTGGTAATGAGGAAGCGGGGATCTAACTACTATCTAGCTACCCAGTAAAAAGCTAATTTGTCATAATAATAGCAACTCTCAGGTGTTTCTGTAGTGCCTTGAGCCTAAATGGTGCTCCCACTGACATTCAGCCATGTCTGGGCATATCACAAGTGCTGGGGAGTTACACACAGATTATCTATTTTAAAGAACAATCTTAGGGGCGCCTGGGTGGCTCAGTGGGTTAAAGCCTCTGCCTTCAGCTCAGGTCATGATCTCAGGGTCCTGGGATTGAGTCCCACATCAGGGAGGGAGCCTGCTTCCTCCTCTCTCTCTGCCTGCCTATCTGTCTACTTGGGATCTCTCTCTCTCTCTGTCAACTAAATAAAATATTTTTTTTAAAAAAGAACAATCTTAGAGCAGTGTATGGAAAAGAGTACTTGAGGCACCCCAGAGTATATGTTATTCGTATTATCCTTTAGCTAGATTGCCAGGAACTTATTATTCCTAAGGAATAATGAAGGCTTCAAGTAAGAAAAGAGAACCTGTTTCTCACATAAAATTTCTGTGAGTTCTTAGGAGCAAGATAACTCAAAAGTAAGGGGAAATGTCCTCTGTCCTTATACACAGCAGCTTTAGAGATGTGACACTGCCCCTTGGGGGTTGGAGACATCCTAGGAAATGACATCAGGGTCTGCAAGTCCCCCAAGGGGAAGGGTCTGATGGAACTCACTCCATCACGGATGGCAGAAGCAGCAATCGGCCACTAAGCATCAAGGGGCAAAAATCGATTTAGTGACATTTTAATTCAGGGCAGCAGAGCAGTTGGAGAGTTACAGATGACCACGTCTGGGGGACAGACACAGATGTCCACAGTGGCAGGACCAGCAGCAGCAGCAGAGTTGGGGATTCTCCATGTGTCCACATCACTCCAGATCATGGAGAATTTGAAATAAATTGTCCTTTTTCCCTAAGAAGATAGGACATACCCTTAGGTACTTTTAGAAATCATTATGTAGATAAGGGGAGAATCCTGCAATCATGAATGGCAGTTAGAGGCAAAGAAAGTATTTATTGCCATTAGTATAATTACATTTTTACTTCCTGCTAGACTCCCATGTGGTCCCATGTGATAGTTCTGGGGAAATGCTGACTATATTAAGAAAAAGTGTTAATTAGTTTAAATGCATTATTTAAGATAGCAGGTGGTCCATAATGCATTTTAGGTGTGTTTTCATCAAACTGTTCTTTTATTTAAGGTTTATGCACTTGAGGTTGCATGCTTATCTGTGAAATTCACTTATGTGGAGTAGTTCATCCCTGACCGTGAGATAAATAAGGTGCTGCTACAATAAGAGCTGTAAACCCTGAACAAATTTGATTAACAATGGATTTAGGAACTAATGTTAAGAACAACCCTGCTTCAATTAGGAGCAAAGGGACTTCTATTTTCAATACTTATCTATAGTTGGGCCAGATTTCGTAAAAAATCAATTGTATTGTCCAACACCTTTTTCTAAAAATTACTATTCTTCCTTCCCATCCCTATTATAGTCTGGCTGTTAAAAATGTAAATTTATGGTTGCTTTCCTATGTAGCATAAATATTCAAGTTCTGAAGTCAGTATAGTTGCAAACATTTAACTGCTTCACAGCTGGCTGTCTTTTGCTGTGGGCGGCCTCTGCCATTCTTCCCATGCTAGAGTAGACTATAAAATTAAGAACTGGATGTTATGGTACACTGCAGGTATCATGTATCTGGCCCAAGGACGCATGTTGGGCAGCATGTTGGGTAAGTAATTGCAAATAGAGATCAGATTCCTAAATTAGATGGGCTTTTTTTTTTTTTTTTGGCAATAGCAACTCTCATATCCAATTTGCATACTGTACATTATCAACCCAAATACTAATAAAATGTGCCCTGAGCAAATTGTTGCTTTGAATAGCAAAAAGAAGTCTGGGAGAAAAAGGAGAACATACTAATAAGAATTTCAATGCATAGCCATCATGTAATATTTTTGCATGTTTTCCCATTAAAATATTGGATTTCCCTTGTCCTGGATTTTTTTATTAAAGGAAAAAAGGCTGTGCTTTTATCTAGACTTCTCAAGTCTGAGGCCACAACAGAAAGTAAAAAAAATGTGTGGAATGTGAACTAACCATAGGGTGCAGCCTTGGATAAGTTCACTGATGAGACTTTCCTGAAAAACCACTTCATGAAAAAATGCATTACCCAAAACTGTGACCGGTACTATATCATTTCCAAAAAATCATAATGGCCCTCACAAGTTATGTTTGTGGATAAGATGAAGTACGTGTACACATGTAATAAAATGCCTAAATAGTCCATGCCCAAGGTGAACATTCAATCAAAGCATCTTTCCTTTATTTTATGGGAAATGGAAGGCAGTAGTAAACAGAAGTCCTGAGAGGTTTCCCTGTCTTGGACAAGAGGACTGGAATACTGTTTTTGTCCTTTATCAGCTCATAACAGGCTTTCGTAGTACCACCTCTTTTCTCCTAAGAAATGGCTGATATTCTCAATTCATAAAGATATTTTAAACCAAACTTTAAAAAAAAAAGTCCATATATTTGCCTCAGCTCCACATATTTCTGAAAAATTAGAGCTGAAGCAACACAGATGAGCCTTGTAAATATTTCTTCATTCTGATTTCTAGAGCCAACAAATGGGACATGCTTTGCTGAGGATAGTCCAACAAAAGAAAGGACATTCTGAAACCCACTTGTTCACCCTCTCCCCTTCATCAGTGACACTGCTGGGACCTGCTTTGTCTCTTTATCTGGAACACTTCTATAAACAGAAGGGTCCTATCAATTCTAGTGAAGGGATGATGATTTCTCTGAGGCTTCTCCAGAGATCCAAGAAAGTTAAAAAGGGCAGAGGATGAAGGCCACCCTCCTTTGTTTAGTGGGATGACGCCAACTCCTACATAAAATAGAGAAATGGCTTTAAGATTATGAATTCCAGGGGCACGTCGGTGGCAGGGTCATTTAAGTGTCTGCCTTCAGCTTGGGTCGTGATCCCAGAGTCCTGGGATCAAGCACCGCATCAGGTTCCCTGCTTAGCGAGGACTCTGCTTCTCCCTCTCCCTCTGCCTGCTGCTCCCCCTACTTGTGCTCACTCTCTCCATGTCAAATAAACAAGATCTTTTTAAAAAATTATGAATTCCAGTGTATATTTTATCAAACTATAATTTCTAGTAAATTAAGAACATGAGTTTCAAATACAGAATAAAGGCATTGAGGATATATTTAACTCATTAATGAGAAAACCAGCAGGGTGGTGAAGCTGGTTCAAAGCAGAACCAGAAAGACTGTCTCATATTATATGTCCCCCCATATAATAATACAACAAATTTCAGAGTTATCTTTTGATGGAACGGGAATCTTTTGCACCCCTAAAGGATAAAGTCTACACATTAACAACATATGATTTCATACAGGCTCACATCTAATAAATAGTAAATAGTCAAAACAAAGATACATCTATTAAAGAATTAAATAAGACCACGTTCTATTACAACATTGGGAAAACAAGTCCTGATACTTTTGCCTTTTTTGCAAATTCTAGATAGCCTTTTTTAAAAAAATTAACATATACCGTATTATTTGCAACAGGGTACAGGTCTGTGAATCATCAGTCTTAACGCAATTCACAGCACTCACCATAGCACATATGCTTCCCAATGTCCATCACCCAGCCACCCAATCCCTCTTCACTCCTCTTTTGTAATAGGATATAAGTGATCTACACAACAATTTCCTCTAAGTACTCTTTTCCTCTTCTTAAAAGGTGATTTAAGAAAGTTGTCCTGATTTAAATGGCCTTCACCATCTGAGATACACCTTCCATCTTTGAAAACCCAGCTCAGGATTCTCCACCCCCCCCCCAACTGTGTAATAATGAATTGCTACCCCTTTTGTGCCTTCTGTACCTTTTCAATATAATCTCACTTACCAAAACTCATTTCTGTGTCTGCCTCCTGACAAGATCACCAGTTCTCTGATACAAAGGTTACATCTTAAAAATTTTAACATCCCAAGAGCCCTTCTAACACTCCACCTTGAAGAATATACTCCCTAAAATCATCATCAATGGTTGTGAACAGGGAGTCCTGGGTGGTTTAGTCAGTTAAGTGTCTGCCTTCAGCTCAGGTCATGAGCCCTGCATCCCAGGATCGAGGCCCCCATCTGGCTTCCTCTCAGTGGGGAACCTGCTTCTCCCTCTCCCTCTGCTGCTCCCCCTGCTTGTGTTCTTTCTCTCAATAAATAAATAAATAAATAATAAAGATTTTGAACAAAGACCAGATTTGCATATGATTTTATATAATACCTCTTTATTGGACTAATTTGTCCAAATGATTAGTTATCAGCATATTATCCAGTGGAGTATGACAATCAGCAGAGTTACCAAGAATTAATGCAACATAGTTTCTTTGAACACATGTTAAAATGCACAATCCATAGTCACCTCATTTCATTTACAATATTCATAATTACACATACAGTATCTTAATTGGTTTAGATTTATTCTCCATTTTGTACAAAGGACTGTTGTCAGCCACAACTGGATGTGGCAAATATGCACTCATCCAGGATTTACAAGGCACTCATGCCTTAATTAACAGACCTTATATCCAATGAGTAGTAAACTCATTTAAATTTCAATAAAATTAAATGTCCATGTTTATGCAGTCCTTTATCTAAATGCTGCCATTTGAATAGCAACATCTATTTCATTTTTCCCTTGGTTTCCCTTGATTAAACTTGTAGTATATTGTATTGAGGCTGAATTATCCAAAAAAGGGTTCTAAAGTTCTTGGCATTTATTCAGAGTAGCAGGATGGAAATACTTAAGTTTTAGCGATAACGACATCTGAGTTTCTGCAATGCTGCAGATTTTCCCAAAAGATGGAAAATACGATCAGTTAGACTAAATGCTGGTTAAAATCTATGTGATATCTTTGTCAAATTACATGCACATGCAGTATGACTTTTTTAGATTTCAGATCCTAGATCTAAGCAACACTCAGTAAGTTGAGAACTGGCTTTTCAATAGAGCGTTTAAATCCACATATGCCATTTATTTGAATAATTGTAAACTATAGTCTAATTGCCTGCTGAATCACCATTTACTGGTAAATAGCCAACATTTTTAGAAGATACAAAGAAGAAAAGCTATGCGAGGACTTTATTATTGAAAATACTCCAGTGTGCTTTTGCATGTATATTTAGAAAATTATTTAGTATCCATAAGGGAATATTTGTGTGTGGGAAGGGAAAATGTTATCACATTGAGTTGAGGAAATGTAATGCAAACAGCAGGTGTATTTGGATCATGTCTAACTTCTGGCATTAACTAACCAACTACATGGAGAGGGACAACTCCCTTTACTATGATGGGCTATGTAAGCTTCTCTATAATTAAAGAGATATTCCGTGACATCTTTTCTAGTTTCAATATTCAATTCCTATTTAGATAGGACTAGGGAAGAACACCTTAGAAGCATTTTTCTTAAAAATCCCTGCCTAAATTCCCTCAAATCACTAACCTCTAAAGATTTTTTTTTTTTTAAGATTTTATTTATTTGACAGAGAGAAACACAGCCAGAGTGGGAACACAAGCAGGGGAGTGAGAGAGGGAGAAGCAGGCTTCCCACTGAGCAGGGAGCCCGATGTGGGACTCAATTCCGGGTCTCTGGGATCATGACCTGAGCCAAAGGCAGCTGTTTAACCAACTGAGCCACCCAGGCGCTCCTAAAGATTTTTCTAAGTATTTATCTCTAACACATCCACCTCTCTCTAACCGATAGCATGGCTATTCATTCAAGCTGCCAAGATTTCTGCCTGAATTTTAGTAATAACCCCAACTGCACTCAATTCATCTACTCTTTGCCTAGCGCGCGCTCTCTCTCTCTCTCTCTCTCTCTCTCTCTCTCACACACACACACACACATACACACACACACTTCTTTGCTACATTATAGCCAATTTATATTTTTCATGTAAAATAATGTATCTTTAAAATGTAATTAACCAGGGTCACCTGGCTTTCCTTTTCTCTTTGGGTAAAGCCAGAAATCCTTAATATGGCTCTCCAGCCCTATCCCATAGCCTTTCTTGAACTCCTCACTCCAGAGATACATGACTTTTCTTAAACTCTCAGAATCTTAAACTTGAACTGTTACCTTCATGTCCCTTTACCAAATTAATCCCAAGACCTCACTTCCTCAGGAAAAATTTCCCCGATTCACATACCAGGTTACATTGCACAATAACCTGTGCTTTTCTTCCTTACTATTTAGTACAATTATGATCATTACATTCTTTTTAATATCTATATTGCAAAATGACTTGAGCCAGTCTGCAACAGCTGGCAGATCACTGTTAATGAGGACTCACCTCCATTAACTACAGGAAGAGAGTTGCTACAGTCCCCTCATATATATGGTCACTAGTAGATTATATGAGACAATTCAACACATTTCCAGTAAATTCTTCTACACTCAACATTTATTAGCTAGGAGGCAGAAAGACCTCCTCTTAGCTCATGCCTATGAGAGGATCCTACTTTCTCACTTGGACTCACACTTTCCTGGGTAGTTTCTCTCTTCTCACATGTAATATTTTCCCTGTAGATGCAGCCAACCTTCCATCACATCTGGTGTTAGCCTTCTGGTACCCAGAGTAAGAAAGACCAGAGTTTCAAATGACTATGTACTGTCTGCTGGGCCTGTTGGAATGCGGTACCTCTGTCATTCCCAATATTATACTAGTTTAAATTCACTTCATTTCCAAAGCTCTCCCTCCAAGCCAGGAGATTAATAAGAAGGGGCTTCCTACTCTCCGGACACTCGTAAGGGGCCACGCACTCATGGCGGGCAAGGCCCTCTGTGAGCCCAGGTAACAATGCAGAGGTGGCTCTCTGCTTTCACAGTGAATTCCCTCTGGAAGGTCCTGTAGTTTCCTCAGAAATCAGCCTGAGGCCAAAACATCTATTTGCTGTGGGTTAAATGCAGTAAATTTCAAAAAGAAAAGAAAAAGGAGACTGGAGGGCTCATCTCTCTTCAAGAGCAAATTGGCTACTTTGTCCCAAAGGAGAAGTTTTAAATACAAAGTCTACTGGGAAGGGCTGTAAGTTTTAAGTTTCAAGTTAAAATAAAGAAAAAGGTAATATAATATCATTCCTTTAGAGCACTTAGTTGTTCTTTACTGACATCTATACAACTTAAGAGGCTCCATTTGGGGAATTCTTTCCAGAAAAAAGAAATTCTACTTGAGAGGACTTCTGCCTCTTGATAGAAGAAACCACAGCAGCAATGATAATAATAGCAAAAATGAATTTAAATTCTGTCTAACCCGAGGGAGGGAGGGAGGAAAAGGAAGGAAGGAAAGGAGGAGGGGCAGGAATGTGTATCTATTCTTTTAAGAAAGAAAATGCCAAGAATGACTCCAGATAATAAACACAAGATCTGAAGTTGTCCTTTTTTCACCTGGAGTTTATGTTGAAGGTTTGTCTTTAAAAGTCTTCATTTCTTCCTTTTTTCCGTGGGTATTATTATACGCTGACCATGTTGCAGAGACCCTATTAGGTCCCTGTTCAAGGATTAAATGACAATATACATAACAGTGCTTTGTAATGTATCATGCAATTACAGACAAGGTATTGTCCCCACTGCTAAAGAACAAAATTCAACTGAGTAAATTTTAAAGACATTATTGACTTTATTCAGCGATTTGTGAATTGGCCAATGTTCAGTATAGCCCATAAAAAGGAGCCTCAAAGAGCTGTACAAGGTGAGAGATCCTTATAGACCAAAGTGAGCAGAAAAAGGAAGTCGCCTTGGGCATCTGCTGATTGGTCAAAGCTGGGTGACTTTTCCTGCATGGAGCAAAGGGGAGGCTTAGAGCCGGGTCAAGTAACTTGTCCTTTTCAGAGACAGCTGGTTTAGAAATTTAGTAAGGTTCTGGTTTGTTGCCATGGGGCTTAGCATGAGTGACTCCTTCATGGGGCTATTCTGGTGACTTTAACACTAGTCATAATAACTGCAGAAGTGCTCTTTTGCTATAAAGTCCATGTTGTTAAGGGAACAGAAGGATAGGGATGTTTTATTCTATAATGGCTTCACAAAGACCTCGGTCTTTAGAGTTGAAAAGTTCACAAGAGCATGCACTGAGTAACCGTCTCCAACTCTAGTCAACTTCCCACCATTAATGGCTGAGACTCACTGAAGTATGGAAGGTGCAGATGTGTTTTAGCTGGAAGCAAAGCTGTGGTAGTAGTTAGTGCCCCTCACAGGGAGCCAACATGCTCACAGTGACTGGCAAAACTTACAATAAAACCTTGTGCTACTCTTTTGATAGAACTTTATACATGTATTTGGATTTTACCTATATGTAGGATACAATCAATTGGGAAGCAGAGTTTGCTGCAAGAGATCATCTGATTTGAAGTACAAAATTTTCGTCTATGGCCCATTCTAAACTGCTCTGTTTATACTCTGCTGATTGTGTTTTTATGTTCATGACAGGAAGAGATGAAGAAAGCTGAAATTACCTGTGGATCCCCTCATCCCCTGCATCCTATTTCAAATATCCTAATCATCTCCAGAAGACCCTACTAAATCCAATGACTACATGAAATAAAACTACATGAGCTAGTTGGAAAAAAAGAGCTTGTTCAGAGCAAAGAAGAAAAAATACAAAAATCACAGCTTTTTCTAGCTCTTCCGCTCATTCTACAAATACTGAGTGTCCACTATTTGTCAGGTACTGATCTAGGCACTTAGAATAAATTAGTGAACAAAAGAGACAAACAGAATCATCGTAATAAGACTTATATTCTAGCTGAGGAGGAAAGACAAAACATGAACATGATACGTATGTTGCAGAATTGTATTAATATGAGAGATTAACACTAACTGTCGCAAAATAAATATCTCAACACCTCAAATGCTTAACCAGAAAAGGTTTTCCCCCATATCATAGCCTGTTTTATGCTGGGTGCCTTCATCCAGCTTGTGACTATCCCATCTGGAAATGTGACATCTAAAGTCACTACAGGGAAGAGGCAAAATAGAGAAGAGAAAAATACAAGAAGCAAAACTGCCTTGACTAATACAAAAATACAAAAAATAAAAGAAGAGAAAAATACAAGAAGCAAAACTGCCTTGACTAAGAAATGACATGTATTGCTTCTGCTTAAATAGGATTGGCCAAATCAGCTCTTATGTCCCTACACTAATTGCAATGAAGCTGCGAAACCTAGAGCAGCACATATACATTTGATGAACACAAAGAGTCTCTGACCTAGTATGTTAGGTTAACATGCAATAAAAAAAAAAGAAAGAAAGAACAGTGCAAGGGGCTTGAGGAGTATGTGAGCAGTGAGTGTTAAGCAGGTTGATATTTTAAGTAGCATGTTCAGGGAAGGCCTCAGTCAGCAGGTAATTTTGGAAGTAAAGATTTGGGAGAGAGGAAATTATTCACGTAGACATTTGAGAGAAGAGCCGTTTCAGCAAAGGGAAGACCTAAGCAAGAATCACAAGGTAGGAGTATATTTGGAGCACTGAGAGGGCTCTGGGAAGGCACAGTAACCAGAGCAAAGTGAATGATGGGGGCGAGCAGGGCAGCAGGTGGCAAAGGGGCTTGCCCACTCTGAGAATTCTAGAAATAAAAAATTTTAGAACTCTGAAACTGCAGCCTTCACAGGATGTTGAAAAAGGGAGTAAAATGATTTCCATCTTAAATAATCATTCTGTCTTGTGTGATGAGTATAGGCCGTATTATGGATAGAAGGTTAGGAACAGGAAACCACTGCAATAACTCAAGAGAAGTAATGGTGGTTTGTACCAGGGTAGTAGCAATAAGGATATGGAGGAGTGGCTGGATTTTGCAAATACGCTGGCAATAAAGCCAATACAATCTCCTAGCAGATAGAATGCTGGGCGTAAGAGCAATAGAAAAGTCAAGAACTAATGCCAAGATTTTGGCTTGAACAACTGGTAGGCTAGAGTTGTCCTCATATGCGATGGTGAACGGTAGGCTATGGATTGCACCCAACAGAAACATTAAGCTTAGATATTAAATTATGGTTACATAAGTACTGAGTTAATTCCAGAGGTCTAGGCTTAAAATATAATTTAGGGAGTTACTGTCATATGAAGGGCATTTAAACAGGAGATTGGATGAGATTCCCAGAGGGGAGAGTACAGAGAAGAGGATTAGAGATTGAGCCCTGAAGCATTTCAGTTTTCAAAAGGTCAGAGAGAAAGGGAAGACAGAAAAAAAATCTGAGAAGGAGGAGCAATTAGTAAGTTGGAAGGAAATCTAAGAGAGTTTGGGATTCTGGAAACCAGAGGAAAGGAAATCACCAAGAGGAGTAATGATGCCAAATGCTATTCATAAATCTAGGTAGGTAGGAACCGACCACTGACAATGGAATTTAGCACTAAAAAAGTAATTAAAGACCTCAAAAAGGGATTTTCCGTGAAAAGAGAATTCTAATGAAGATGCGGGGGCAAAGGCTAACTTAAGAGAGAATGGAGGAGAGAAGAATTAGACACAGAATAAAGAACTCCTCAGAGAATTTTTACTGAAAATTGTACCAAGCAACAGACTGGGGCATTGGCAGAGGAGAAACTGAGGTAAAAAGAATGATTTTTAAAGATAGGAAATTAACCTCATTTTTACAGGTTGATTTGAATGTCCCAGTAAACAGAAAAAGGAACGAAAAAGAAAGAGAAGAGAGTGTTCTGCCCATGAACAGGCAAGAAGGATGGGATCCAAAGTAGAAGTGAAAAGATAAACCTTATTAGAAAGGAACCCAGATTAGGAAAGGAAAAAAAAATGTCTAAAATGGCTCTTTAGGGAGAGAGAATGAGAGAGACACAGAAATAAAGGAACAGAGAAAGAAAAAAGAGTACCAACAATATTTGCCACAGACAACATGCAGGAGGAAGATAATAGGTTTAGGAAATTACTTTTTGTGAAAGACAGTATTTTATAAATTCTACCAGCTGCTATTTAATACAGAAAGGCTGAGGTAAGCAATCCTTTCATGATTGATTAGCCCTGAAGCTGGAGTGAGAACTAAGAGGGCCATTACAAAATGGAAGCGAAAGATAAACTAGTCATATTTATATCTAGGAAAATGAGGGCAAGGAAGGAAAACAGAAGAGGGGAGACAGAGGAGGAAGGTGTACACAGCATTCCCCGCCCCCAGCCTGGAGCATGAAGGGTGACTTTAGAAACCTTCAGATAAGTTGGGGGACCTTCAAAGGCAGAGGCTTTTGCTTTTATTGTGTATGCTTCAAACACACATATGTTGCTCCCTAAGCTCCTCTAGTACCACCCGTCAAAGGATCCTGCTGACAACTCCTGTTCATGCAAAGGGAAAGCAGGTTGTCTTTTGTTACCATGAAATGCAAATAAACCAGAAATATGAGCAAGTGTGATGAAGACCTTCCCAGAGGGAACTGCCATAAATATCTGCTCTACCACTGGGCTCTGGCCAAAGAGGAAACACAGCCACACCTCAGAGAAGATCCCCAATCATCTTGAAAGAACAGAAGAACCCCCTGACCATGGACCTGGTGTTAAGTCAGCAGAAAACAACCAGTTCTGGAAGAATCCGAGAAAAACCAGCCCAATCTCAAAACACCAGCAGAAAATGAAGGAAATAGATGTTTTCTTTCTCAAGGTCAAGCAACCCTTGTATAAACCCTTGGAGAGCTGAAGGATGGTGATAGAAATATGAGAGCCTAGGGGCGCCTGGGTGACTCAGTTGGTTAAGTGGCTGCTTTCCGCTCAGGTCATGATCCTCGAGACCCGGGATCAAGTCCCACATCAGGATTCCCGCTTGGCAGGAAGCCTGCTTCTCCCTCTCTCAGTCCCTCTGCTTGTGTTCCCTCTCTATCTGTGTTTCTCTCTGTCAAATAAATAAATAAAATCTTAAAAAAAAAAAAAGAAATCTGAAAGTCTAAATATTTCTACCTGAAGACACTGAAAACCTAAGAGAGGACAGATGCTCAGCTGACCACCATGCCTCTTTTGGTTGTTCTTTTTTTGTGGACTAGAATCACTTTGTTTCTTTAGTGTCTGTCCCTCTGATTAGTTGGTGTCTGTATTCTCCCAATCACTAAATATTTTGCATTTCCTTCTTAAAGGTACGTTCTATACTGTTGTGTCAAGCTGCTTTGAACCTAATCAGACTAAAAATTATTATTTTCCCTCATTTTCAGAGAGCCAAAAGTCATGAAGACCAGATAAAGTGGAGATAAAGTCAATGAGCTACACTTCCCCTATGATGCATCATATCTCAATGGTGGTTTAAGGAAGAAAGTACTCCTGGCCCAAGAAGACTATGGATGCCAAGATGGTTAGGCCTATAAGGAACTGGAAGCAGCATTTACTCCTTTGTTCATTCAGTACAAACTGGGTATATTCTATGCATGGGTCATGGTTTAGTGATAAGACTGTCAAGACACTGTTCAAAAGTCCAGGGGGTAAAATCCTGAAAGAAGGTATTTCTAGTTCTTAATTTATAACATGTTTGCTATCATCACCAAATAGAGAATTTTGATTAAAAAATGAATTTCAAGTATGCTTCTAAACAATATGAAATAAACAGAATAAAATGATTCAAGGTGACTAAAAGCAGGGACACCGTCCCAGTCATCTTCCTCCTCCCTGTGCCACTGTGATTTGGAAGTTATAGTTCTTAACTAATACACTCAGTCAACTACTTTCGTTCTTTTAAGCGATCATTTTAATTGACCTATGAAGTTAGTTTTTTTTTAAGATTTTATTTATTTGTCAGAGAGAGAGAGACCACAAGCAAGGGGAGCAGCAGACAGAGGGAGAGAGAGAAGTAGGCTCCTTGCTCAGCAGGATGTAGGACTTAATCCCAGGACCCTGGAATCATGACGTGAGCTAAAGGTAAACTCTTAACCTACTGAACTACCCAGACATCCTTGATCTGTGAAGTTTATATGATTACATATTATGCAGTGGTTTGGAGAAAACTAGAAAATGTCTGGCATGATTTTATGCAATTTGGGAAACTTCACAAATAGAAATTTTTTAAATAATGAAAATATGGAGTAGATGTTTACTACATATAATAATATAGCATTTTATATAATGAAAATCAATGCAACTTAAAGTTAAAAGATGCAGTTTTCAGATTTTATTGGGAACCAGTTAATCTAATCATAATGAAGATACCAAACAATGGAAGAGTAAGCAATGAATCTCCACTGTGTGTTAAATTATGGCTTAGAGACAGCAGACAGAACTCAGCTAATTTATTTGCTTTCTTTCAATCAATTATTACTAAAGAATATTTACATAAACCTTTCAAAAAGCAGAGATCTTAAGAGTGCAGTTTGGTGAGGTTTTTTTTGTTTTGTTTTGTTTTGTTTTAATTGTATTTATTTATATGTCAGAGAGAGAGAGCACAAGCAGAGGTGAGGGAAGAAGGGGGAGAGAGGAGAAGGTACAGAGGGAGAGGGAGAAGCAGGCTCCCCAGTGATCAGGAAACCCAATGCAGGACTAGATCCGAGGACCCTGGAATTACGACCCAAGCTGAAGGCAGATGCTTAAACGACTGAACCATCCAGGCGTCCCAAGTTCTCATGAATTTATGTACTCATTTGACCAACATGTCAATCAGGAAATGGGACACTACAATTACCTAAACATGTTTCCCTATTCTTTTTCTGTTCCATTCCTCCCAGCAGAGGAAAACACTGTTTGATTTCTATTTCCATAAATTTGTTTTACCTGTTCTAGAGCTTCATATAAATTAAACCATACATTTGAACTCATTTGTTTCTGGTTTCTTTTGCATAATATGACTTATGTGTGTGATTTGTTAGTTGTTGTGTATATCAGTGGTATGTTCCTTTTGACTGCTAAGTCTTCCAGAACACATGCCATTTATTTTCCCACCAGCAATGGATAGTTTCAGCTGTCCCACAGTCTCAACAACAGTTGGTGTTTTCAGTCATTTTAATTGTCATTCTTGTGGGTGGTTAGGTGATATTTCACTGAGCACTTTTTCATGTATTTGCTCCCCATTTGTATATTTTACTGTGTGAAGTCTTTGTCTCTTTTTAATTGCTTTGTCCGCTCATTTGTTGTAGGATTTATTTTTGTAATCTGGACACAAGTCGTTGTCTGCTATATGAACTGTGAATATTTTTTTCTCAGTCTGTGGCTCACTTCTTCATTTTGAAACATTTTCTCCTACTTGTAGCTATCTTATAATTTTATTAATGTTGTCTTTTAATCTACAGATTGTTTTCAAATTTTTATTATGTCTGTTTGACTACAGCAACAAATAGCAAGGCATGTTACCTAGTACAGCTAAAGAATAAGATAACAGGTCCATTTTGTTTTGTTAAAGGTTAGTTAAGCACATTATGTACATTACCTTCTTTGATATTCAAAACATTGAAGGTGAGGTTACCCACTTTTAAGTAGACTCAGGCCAAGAGAGATTAAAATGAGTTGTCTAAAGATGGACCCAGTATTACACCAAAGTCTATCCAAACTCAAAGTTTATGTTCTTCCCACTATAAAACACAGATGCTTATTGAGAAAGAAAATTATTTCATTTCACCCAGACTTTGATACAATTCTTCTTGACCTTGCATACTTTAGTTCCCAAAACCTGGGACCATTAAAAACTGAGGAGTAATCAGACACACCTACTGAAATGTAGAATGATTTTTTCCCCTAAAATTATTTCCCAGAAAAGGAGTCACCTTATTCTTCACTTTCAACAAAATCTATAATCTCCTAGAATAAACTGCCATTTACATTATTTTGAGCCATAAAAGTATTGTTTGGAGAAAACATATTAACCTGAAACAAACTTATGAGTGCTTATAACAACCATCTGGCAGAATCTGTATTAAAAATCAAGCAAAGAAACAAACAAATTAGCAAATAAAAATACAGTGCACATTTAGTAATCATTTCTGCGGGGATATCTCCAAATCTCCTGTTAGATTTTATATTCGTTAGGGCAATGCCAGATTCTGTTGAGATCCCTAAATTTCTATTTTTTAACACAATGAAAGTTTCATTCTTGCTACATTAGTAACAAATGGAGTCATTCCCCGATGGCAAGAGACTTTCCTTCTGTAGTTCTGCGCACATCCAGAGTCCTACTTGGCATCTCCATGAACCTCTGGAGGAGAGGTCAGCAGCATACAGCCCACAGAACACAGCCACACCTTTCTGCTCATTATAGTGTCTATGCCTGCTTTCAGAATACAACAGCAGCTTTGCCACAGAGACCACATGGCCAAAGAAACCTTACAAAAATACAGTCCTATCAGGCCCTTACTATAAAAGTCTGCAGGGGTGCCTGGGTAGCTCAGTTGGTTCAGCATCCGTCTTGGGCTCAGGTCATGATCCTGGGGTCCAGGGATCGAGTCCCACATCATCTCCCAGCTCGGCAGAGAGTCTCCTTCTCCCTCTCCCTCTCCCTTTGGGTTCTCTATTGCTCTTACTCTCTCTCAAATAAATAAAGTCTTAAAAAAAAAAAAAGTTTGCCAACTGGGGAAAGAGGGGATGGTAGAGGTCCCTTCCTTTCAGCAGCCCCATACCAGAAGTCACACACCTGGCTCCAGATGGTATCTCTTGGGCAAGAACCAGTCACGTGGGACCACCTCGCTGGGAGCACCAACTTGGGGGGGGGCCCTGAAAAACGTAACTGGGGCTAAGAAGCTACTTTCCAGCGATGGTTCTAAATAGCTCAAGATAAAGCACAAATTTTTGGTGGACACTGTTTCTACTACAACTGTCATTTTAGACAAGAATTTTAAAGATCTATTGAAACAGCAATAGAGATCACATATATGTACACTCAGGAAGAATAAAAAACCAAATGTTCCAAAGCTGGGACTTGAGATAAAATTTCCAGTGACAGTGCCATACACAGATATAAAAATTTCAATAGCTCACACTAGACAGCCAGAAAAAACTGGTATAAAAAAAAACTGTGTTCGATAATTCAAAATGTTGTTTTAGTAACATCAAAGGCATAAAGAGGGTATAAAAATGCATATGCAGATTTTGATTAAAAATATTTTACAAATATAAAGTAAAAGTATCACAGCTCTGTATTGATATATCTCATGCCCCTTAAATACGTGTGACTCAATTAAAAATCTAATATAAATACATCTTTGATGTCAACTTGCCTAAAACTCTACATATTTATTGTGTAAAGGACCTGGAAACCCACAGTATCAATGTCACAGGGTGGAGCAATGGGACCTCTTGATGATAAATGAAGGAATAAAAGAGAGCACAGGACCCCCCACACTCCCACTGCAGGAGATGTGTCTGCATGGACAGAGCTCAGTTACTATGAAAAGCCTCATATATTTATAGGCTAGGCCAGTGGGAACTGGGAACCCTAGCCCTGTAAAGCCTCATATATTTATAGGCTAGGCCAGAGAAGGGAAACATCTAGTCTTCTATGAAATAACATAATGAGGGGTCTTGAGGGCAGGAAATAGCCCTGGGTTGCTTTTTGAGACTCCCTAAAACACTGTACATATAAAACATTGAAATATCAGGCCAGGTTTTGACGTCAGACCACAAAAAGAGGAATGGGGAGAAATTCCCAAGGCCATATCTAAGAGACCAAAGTTTTGTATCTACTCAACGCTCATGTTAACCTAAAAACTTTGGGGAATGATACTGTCATTGAGAAAATAGGAGTATGGCCAGGTAGTTGAGTCTGTATGGCCTGGAGGCCATAGAGGTTGTCCTTTCACAAATGCAGGAAGACAAAAATTAAAATCTTTCTGCAAGTTGAGGTCAGAATTTTAGTGAAAAGACTACAGAACCTTATCAACATAAGGGCTTTGACCTTCATCTCCAATTTACATTAACTTGCTTTTCCCTTATTTCAAATACTAGTTAGAGCTGTGGCTAAGTTTCATTTACCTTCCCTTTGCATATTTTGGCTATAATTTTGCATCCGCATGACTTTTTTCTTAAGAGATGCTGGCTCCACTTTGAGGAATTACTAGAAAAAGAAGTGAAAGCAACAGTTTGTTAATCCAAGCATCATTCTTGAGACCCTAAAGCCGAGGGCATGATGCTTGGATTTTTACGTGTAAGTAAAATTAAAGCAATGGTTATTTTCCACTGGATTCTGAGGCTGCTACAAAGGACTCCCTACATCTTATCTGACTCTTTCAATTCTACGATTTTAAAACACCTACTAAGTTTTTATAGATTTTCACCTTTCAGAGAGTTCTTCTTTTTCCTATTGAGTCCCATCTTTGATTACAAAATACAGTTAATTTTATCAGCTACTAAAACTCTTTCCAGTGTTTGACTTTTCTTTTATTATTAAGTAATTTCCTTACAAGAATAATATAAGGGATATATTGCTGTTGTCATTTATGATACAAAAGTGAGAGGCAGACTAGTAAAGTATCTTTCCCAGGTTACATTAGAGTTAGTATTTGAGCTAAAGAGTACTGAAGACACCACCATAAAGTTGATGACTTCTCTTCCGATATCCTTGGGTCCTACTCTAAAGTCCTAGGAACAAGAATCTAGTTGACCCACATAGGTCAGGAAACCACACCTGGGCCAGCGAGCCATAGTCAAAGGAACAAGGCTCATAGCACAACCACAGTTGCTGGGGGTACCTCCTGCAAGTCCAGGGCAGGCCAGAAAAGGAGTAAATGGGATGACCCATGATCTACCAAGACACCAAAAGAAGAGCCTGCTGCATGGTCTTTAGTATGATCCCTCAGACCTGATAGGAATACTCTGCAGTATTAATCAGCCTACTTTAGATCTTCTGTCTTTTCACCAATTCTTAGTAAATCGTCTTTCACTTTCCAATTCCAATTGGCTTCCCAAATCAGACTGAGTCCTCTCTTAGTTATGCTGTCATTCCTGGATCCCACTCCTAACTGTTAGTTTCCTAACACTAGTAAACACCATTTCCTCTAGCCTTGGCTTCTAAAGAATCCCAAAGACCACTCTTTCTCAAACTGTGGGCAGTCTTTCACTAGACCACAGGGCTAGAGTTTTTTTCAGTGACCTCCTAAGACAGAAAGTAATTTTGTCTCTCTTGTAGAAGTCTGCAAGCTGTACTTTGTTTACCTATTAAAAATTTCTTCCTCAAAATAAGTCAATTAGAGAAAGACAATTAGCATATGGTTTCAATCATATGTGGAATTTAAAAAACAAAACAGAGAATCATAGGGGAAGGGAGGGAAGAATAAAATAAGACAAAATGAGAGAGGGAGATAAAGCATAAGAGACTTAATGCCCGGGAACAAACTGAGGGTTGCTGGAGGGGCGGTGGGTGGGAGGATGGGGTAAGTGGGTGATGGGCATTAAGGAGGGCACATGATGTAATGAGCACTGGGCATTATATGCAACTGATGAATAACTGAAATCTACATATGAAATTAATGACACTCTGTATGTTAATTAATTGAATTAAAAAAGATAAAAAATTTCTTCCTCAAAAATGATTTAACAATCATAAACTATCCATCAGCATCAATACACACACAAGCTTGTCACACAAGGGTCATGACTAGGCACCTGTTCCCCATATACTCTCCAAAAACAAGAAGTCCTAACATAATACAGATGTCCTCAGTTATTTCTATACTATATACGGTTGTATAAAATGATCTAATGACTAGCACAGAGCTACTGCATATAAAGCACTGAAAAAAGTGTTTGTGGATTTGATTTGCGCTCCTCTGGAGAAGATAATGTATTACTGAAAACAGCAACTGGAAAATAATATTGCTTAAGTATTACATAACTTCTTTTTATTATGTAACTTCTTTCGACTTTCCACATATATATGTATACGTGTGTATACACATACATATATAAATAGACAAAATATATACATATATAAACATATGCTATTTCTTGGTATGTATGTATATACTACATATAATAATTACATATATATTTATACATACAAATATACAGTGTTTCTTTTCTAGCTTTATATAAAACCTACAAAATTTACCTTGAACAGATTTTATATTCATATTCACATTACTTATTTAATGTCCTAAAAGTCTTCTGAGATTTCTGGAAGTCATTCTAAAACACCTTTTACTTCAAAATAATAAAGTACATCATTTAGAGCTCAAATATCAAGAATACAGATATGCAAATTTCAATACAGATACAAATTAAAAACAAATCTTCTACCACGTGTAGCCAGTTTATGGAATGATAAAAGCAATATAAGGGTTGGGGAGGAGAGGCATAGAGGTAGAAGTTGCTCAAGAATGTTGAATTACAGTTTCCTAACAGAGGCCCATTCCCAGTACAGGACAAACAAAATCCTTTAAAGACTGATTGATTGATTGATTGATTGATTGATCTGAGAGACAGTGAGAGGGAGCAGCAGCAGGAGGGGCAGAGGGAGAGAGAATGTCAAACAGACTGTATGCTGAGCGCAGAGTCTGACACAGGGCTCCATCCTGCGACCCAGGGAACACAACCTGAGCCAAAACCAAGAATGTGTGCTTAACCGACTGCCTCACCCAGCAGCCCCAAGATCCTTAAACTTTTAAAAAGCAAACTCCTTTGTATGGCATAAGAGTGATTAAGGACACACCATTACATAGGATATTCTATTCCAAAAATAATACCAACACTATATATCCTATCAGGGGGCCCAGAAATGTCAAGGATCCTGATTTAGGCCTTTCAAGAGAACTTCACTTGCTTACAAACTAGAAAGATAACAAAACTGAGGTACCTAATCATTTCACCTTAATGATAAAGCATTTTCTCCTTTCATCCCTGGGCCCACAACTGGGTTTGATTGACACCCAACTCTATTAAATGAACCTCTTCACATTTGCCTTCTATATCTTTTAGCTTTGTCTTAAAGGCCAGTAACATGAAGGACCCAACAGTACAAACAAAAGATTTAGGAAAGCAGGTAAAGAAGGGAAACCCTGGAATGGTGTGTGCATATGATGTAAAATAAGAGAGATATGGAAGAGAAGTTTTCCTGTTGTCTCTAGCTTTGATCGGCCCTGCACTTTTCCCTTTCCACCTGTACACACATCTTCTATGGACAAAACTTAAACATGGAAAAGCAGATATTTTCAGTTAAAGGGATTTTATGAAGTTTTTAAATTTTAATATTAGAATTTGAGTGAAAATATAAAGAGACCTACTCCTGTTTATTCTCTTCCTGGAAAGGCCTATGTTCTCTCGCTCCATTACTAGCCAGCACCCCATCCCCACTCTCACCAATCCCACTTAGTAGATTTCTAACTGTTCTTTTCTGAGTATCTTCTTTTGTCAATATCTTTCACCGTTCAAGCTATTTTCCCCCAAAGCATCATTATTACTGTGTCACTGCCAGGTCATGAACCAATTACTTAAAACATAAAATCACATTTCTTTTATGTAGTTTCTCCTTTCACGAGCTCATGCCACCACTTTTCTGTAACAGAAATTCTCCTCTGTAGACTGGCAGGTCCTATTATTTGTCACAATGAGTCCGTTCGAGTATTTCTGTCATGATGTCCGCCCCAAATGCTCTTTTCTTTACTTTTCCTCTCTAAATTATGGATGGTCTCCAAGGCTGGGTTTACTTCCCAGTGTCTCTACAAACATCTATCCTAATTTCACTGATGTTTCCAAGTCGTAAATTGCTAAACAACCTATGACACAGGCAAGAAAACTCCTTGCCCAGGACCTGAGCTTCAGGAGCCCTGTCTCTCTCTCTCTGTCTCTCTCTCTCTCTCTCTCTCACACACACACACAGACACACATGCACAGACACATACTCCATTTGCTAAAGAACACATGGATACCTCTGTCATTCAGAGTCCAGTAATCAATACTGGCAGAGGGCCAACTCATAATCTAAACGTCCACTTTGGTGACCGACACTGTTGAGGTCCTAGAGACATTCTTCTCCACCTTATTTTCCCTGTAGTGCATTTCACTATTGGTGAATAGCACAGGGGATTTAAGGCAACATACTGTCCATGTGTGCCCAGGTGGGGTGAGGTATTTCCACAAGCCCAGGGCAGGAAGTGCTTTGGCAGAAGGATACACTAACTTCTCATCCCCTGACTCTCAAGTCTGTGTGCTCCCAGTGGAGCTTGCTTAACAAAAAAATCATTTCCCAGATCTGCCAAGTGTCCATTTTCTTGCTTCCACTACTAATTGATCTAATTTGCATTTGTGGAAGTATTCATAATTTAGCATGGCATTTGCAATAATTACCAAGTGTGACTAGAAGCCTTCTGCAGTATTAAAAGTTTCCTATCATTCTGTTTATTTGTAAAAATTACAGAATGTATGAAGTATGATACAAATTCTTTACATGGGAAATTAGATGCACATTGTATATTAGAATTGAAAATATTTAGTAAGATTTAATTTTAAATTTAAAAAATACAACTTCAGCTTTATTTAAATGCTGATATATTTTATATTTATTAATTTATAAAAATTTATACTTTTATACTAAAATATTGAAAATTAGTCAAAATTATAAATTGATGAATAACTTTAAAAATTGACATACTTTAGTAAAAATAATTTCAAATGCAGTGCACTGTAATACAATTATATTTATTGATCAGTAATTTTAAATCATTATTGTAAGAATTAAAAAATATGTGACAATATTAACTATGAATCTTAGCAGTTTTTTAGTGATTTTCCTGAAATGAAGGGAATAAAAATAAATAGGAAACAGATGTATAATAGATTATGAATTACATATGTTTATTTTGTTGTCATTAAACATTAACCAGACTATCAAAACAACACTGTCACACTTAGTAATAACCAAAATCAGTCATTGCTGGTATTTTGTCAACTTCCAGTCATATGAAAACCAAAGTTTTGCATTTTTTCATTACAGAAAACATTCTTCCAATAGAGGAGGAAAAATACGTCTTATTCAGCAGTTTGGTAGCTCTTCCTATAATTTTAAAACATGTAACACATGATAACCAGACCTCCATTTGTAACTCCTACCTCAAAACTTGTAATCATTGGACCTGACCGTAAACATATTTGTCCAGGGTGCCTGGGTGATTCAGTTAGTTTGTGTCCAGACTCTTGATTTTGCCTCATGTCATGATTTCAGGATCATGAGATCAAGCCCCATATTCAGCATGGATTCTCTCCCTCTGTCCCGCCCCCACTCAAACTCTCAATCTCTCTCTCAAATAATCTATCTTAAAAAATATTATCCAGTCTGAAATATGAAACTGTTATCTTTTCTATTACTGTCACTCCGGGAGCCATGTAGATCTGCTCTCTTTCCTCATTAAATAGTGACTCACTGGGCATATCTTCTTCCCTTCCATATTTCTCAGGATTCTCATCACTTTTATGAGCAATACATTGTTCCTTAAGTGACTGTTAATTGGTTAGGAAAGAAAGAAGACAAATACCATATGATTTCACTCTGATGTAGATTTTAAGAAACAAAACAAAGAAACAAAGTAGTCCAAAAAAACCAGACTCTCAAATACGGAGAACAAAATCGTGGGTGGCAGAGGGGAGGTGGTGGGTGGGTGGAATAGGTGAAGGGGATTAAGAATCCATTTCTTTTGATGAGCACTAAGAAATGGGTAGGACTTTTGACACTTTATATTGTGCACCTGATACTAATCTAACACCGAATGTTATGCTTGAATTTTTTAAAAATGTTCATGAACAGGAACAGATTATTAAAAAATAAATAAATAACAAGAAAATTTTAGAAATTAAAAAAAATTTTAAAAGAGATGAAAGAAAATATTCATGAAATTTAAACTCACTAGTGTTGCCAAGATGAGCCTTGGGTGCAGGTTGGTAGTGATGGCAAGTGGTTTCTGGCCTTGAAGATAACAGCCGCCCCTAGAGACATAAAAATAGCATGAGGAGATCTTTAGTGAAGCTTTTTACATAGTCCCTGCCTGACAGAAAGCTGGTGAGCAACAGTCTTCCTGATGGAAAAACAGGATTTTGCAGTCACACAACAGTCAATGGTGTTTAACTTGAAAATGAGGGGAATAAGAAGAAAGCAAATCTGCAGTCAATCTTTTTTGTTGCTCTACTTTACAAACATTTCAAACCCTTCATTTCCAGACCTTTGGTGAGTTTGTTCAGAATTGATTTTAAGTGAGCCGCAATGAAAAGCTGTCTCCCCCATCCCCACCGCCTATCCTCACTAAAAAGTCTTGATATTTAAAGTTCAACTGACATTTAGTGACTGACAAGTTTATTATTACCTAATAATAGCTTTCTTAAAAAAAGACAAGTAACCAAATACTGAAATCATTAATTTACAAAGACATTTAGGTTTAGCCAGTTTCAGAGCTGTTGTTGAACAGCTGAAAACAGTTCAAGAGATTTCTTGTGTCCAGAGAAACTAATGTTGCAAAATATGTGTTATAAAATTCCTAAATAAAACTGATGGATTGCTCCAATGTTAGGTGTTTTAGTAAATATTTGTGAGATCACACTCAAGGTGGTTTTTTTTTTTAACATTTTATTTATTTGACAGAGAGAGAGACACAGCAAGAGAGGGAGCACAAGCAGAGGGAGTGGAAGAGAGAGAAGCAGGCCTCCTGCTGAGCAGGGAGCCTGATGCGAGGATCCTGGGATCACAACCCTAGACAAAGGCAGATGCCCAATGACTGAGTCACCTAGGCGTCTCTCAAGATAGTGTTTACTTGGGAAATAAAACACAATATTCCCGAATATTCAGTCATCTGATTTTCTAGACCTTATATATCCTCATTACCTGTTTCAAGATACATATATGTTCCTATATATATGTAACTCCTAGAAATGAGTTATATGAAATTCAAAATCTTTGCAAAAAATACATTCTCTTATTTAACTATGAATAAGCTCTACCTCACATCTTATTCCTTATTTCTTATAATTTCAGTCAATGAATTGAAATAAAGCTTATTTAGATTTTAGCATATGTATATGTTCAAGTTAAATTTCGGTGAAATGCAATTTATAAAAAATTAGGCCTAAGGAGTCAGATTGGATACCAATTACCAGAAACTCTGTGAACTATAGTAGAACAGAGATTAAATACTGAACTACTCCTCTTCTTCCACTTGTTTCTTCCCTTTCCTTCCTTTTTCTAATATGAAAGCCTTCTGATGGGGCCAAGCAAGATAGGCATGGCAAAGGAGTGGGGAAGCCAATGACAGGGAGTCCCAGTGACAAGAAGGATTGTCAGAGGCCAGTACAAATGAGGAGGTGGCCACAGGAGGGGCATCCTGGTATGGTGTATAGGAATCCAATGAGGGGAAGAGAGTGACACCCTTTCCAGAGCCAGGCCAGTGCAGAATGTCCCAGTTCAAGTCAGGTAAGGAGTGTTTTCCTAATTATAGGGTGACATGAGTAGGATGAGGAGCACAGGCACACAGGGTCATCTGTGGTCTATCCCTGGGTGTCTGAGCTCAGGTGGGATGGAGAATGTGCCCACCAGGAGGGACAGCAGGGACAGTCTAGCACAAGACGTCAGAGCCCAAGTAAGGCAGAGAGAGCAGTCATATGGAGGAAGAGGTAACAGTAGTAACAGATTAGATATAGGGCAATGGGGAGGGGGAGAGATTTTGACCAAATAAGTAAATATATTCAGTATATTTACAGTTTTTTACCATCAGAGAGAGTATACAAATAGAAAGAGAAAAAAAAAAACAACTCAAACCCTGTTACATTGTGTTAAAATTGAACATATTTCTGTGAGTAAAACTTTTCAATATATGGAGATAAACATACAGAAATGAATATAGCTGTAAATGTATATACGCACGTATGTATACATATTCATACATATATTCCTTAGCTGTATCCAGCAACACCCCAAGAGTAATGACACACCCAGTATCCAGATCTCAGTTCCTGAATCCTATTTTCCCACTCTGTGCTTAATGGAACCAAATCTCCTTGGAGAAATGGCTGATTCCAGAACTTGCACAAGGAAAGTATTACGCAAGATGAGCCTTGAACATCTTGATGTGCCAAAAAGGACCAAAGTACTCAAGGAAAATGGATACGCACCAGAAAGACACAGAAGCCTCCTTGAAGAGGCTATCAATAGACAAACTAGGGATGTGAACATCAAAATAAATGACAAATCATGAATTAGAACCCACTCCTGTAATAGGAGACTATGAATCTGCACTGATAGAAACAAATAAATTGCAAGCATCATTGATGTTTGTCTCAGAGTAACTTCCCAAAAAATATGTCTTTGTTACGAAGAAAAAATAGGATTTTTACTGAAAAACTTGGCAGACACCACCTTGATCTCATGACCAAACTTGTGACTGGTAATGGAACAAATCAAAATCGTGTGCTACTTAAGAAAAGAGCATAGTAACACCTCCGTGATGAGGTGTTACTCATCCTTGAGTAACAAGGACACATCCTTGCCAAAGACACATCATCTAAAAACTAATCATAAGGAAGTATCAGGAAAACCCAAACTGAGATGACTTCTATAAAGTAATTCTCTTGCAACCTTCAAAAGTGTCAGATTAGGAAAATTAAGAGAAAGACTAAAGAATGCTCTCCAATTGAAGGAGAAAAAAGAAACATTACAACCTTGAACTGTGGTTATGATTCCTTCTGTTATAAGCGGCATTATGGGGACAAGGCAAAAGTTAATGAGGTCCAAGGAGGAGGGGGTAGCAGTGCATTCTTTACAACTTCTCCCTGTTGATATTTACCTTATGGTTATGCAGGAGAAATTTCTGTAGAAGAAAATACATCAACCATTTTTAGGAATGATGGGTCATCAATCCAGCAACATATTCTTGGATGGTTTGAGAAAGAAAAGTATCGTTGCTACTTTTCTGTTAGCCTGGAATTGTCCAAGTAATAAAATCTGAGCTGAACATATAAAGAAGTTCTCTTAAGAGATAACACAAAATAATCTGAGAGAAGACCTAAACTAATTTATCAGAATCCTAGTCCTTTCCTGATTGTATTCCCATTTTTCATTTGGCTAATATGATCAAAGCCTACTTTGCAAACTTACATAGTAAGTTATTACTGATAAAATATGGAAAAGTCAGGGAAGCTCACTTACACTTACCTTCTATGATGCCGAAATTTCCATAAAAGGAGCCTTTCCCATGGACTAAGAATTATCTTTCAGAAGGGCTGTTGTAGAAAATAATTTCCCAAACTCCAGATGAACAACTGTAGATAAAGATGATAAAAAAAAAAAAAAACCTCAGTGCAAGATGTGGGTTTATTGAATCCTTTTCTTTTCCAAACTTATTTGAGAAGAAAGGATGGAAGGAGCAAATGTCACAGCCCAGGGGAGAAACTAAGCCATGAATGGTCAACCGGAGTCTGCAGACCAATCAAGCCAACAACACAGCCAGAGATTTATTAAGACGGCATGACCAGGAAGATGGTGGGTCCAGGTGGGTGACTGATCTGGGACAAGGTGCTCCAAGGAAGCCAGAGGCTGTACACTAATTATACCTAAGAGATGAGATAAACCAGAAGGTGGTTTCTTCATAAGCATGAAGATCAATCAGTTCACCAAACGGGATTCCCTACAAGCCAGAGAACCAAAAAACAGGAAAGAAAAAGGCATCCAAAGGCAAGTACACAGATGAAAGAGGTTTAAGGAACAGATTAGCTTTCCACACATAGGATGCTGTTATGTAACCGTAGTCTGTCTTTATCCTGACTGACTCCTACCTTCAGTTTGAAATCAGAGTAGAATTAGAGAGCAGACTTCAGTCTCTAGTTACTTGGTGTCAGGTTTTGCAGCTGTAACAAAGAAACACACTGTATTGTAGTAAACAAGAGATTCTCACTCAGAGCTCCCTTCAAGGAAGGACTTTCTGCCCAACCATGGACAATGCAGTAAATAGGCAATCTTAAAAAAAAAAAAAAAAATATTGGGGTGCCTGGGTGGCTCAGTCGTTAAGCCTCTGCCTTCAGCTCAGGTCATAATCCTGGAGTCCCAGGATCGAGCCCCACATCGGGCTGCCTGCTCGGCCGGAAGCCTGCCTCTCCCTCTCTCCCTCCCGCTGCTTGTGTTCCCTCTCTGGCTGTGTTTCTCTCTGTCAAATAAATAAAATCTTAAAAAAAAAATGTTGACAAGCATGTGGTGGAGAACAGAGAGCACATGCACACTGTTGGTGTGAATAGCATTATGGAAAATACTAAGAAGTTCCTCCAAAAGTGAAAAATAGACCTATGTTATATCCAGCAATCCCACTCTGGGTAGGAAATGGAATCAGTTTCTCAACAAAATATCTCCATTCGCATGATCATTACAACATTATTTACAATAGCCAAGATATGGAAACAAACTAAATGTCTGTTGATGGAAAACTAAATTATATACATGTGTATATATAGTATGCATATGTAATAGAATATTAGTCCTAAAAAAGGAAACCCTATAATTTGTGACAACATGGATGAACCTGGAGGACATTATGTTAAATAAAATAAGCCAGACACAGAAAGACAAAGACTGCATGATCCCACATGTTGAATCTAAAATAATCAAACTCATAAAAGATGAACACATTCTGGAGATATAATGTATAGCAATGTGATTGCCACTAACCAGACTGACTTGTACACTTGAAATTTTCTAAGAGGGCAAGTGTTAGTTCTTACCAAAACAAACAAAGAAAAAGGGCAGGAGAAGGAAGGAAGAAAGAGAAGCTGATAGAAGCTGTGGAGCAGGTCACTATACACCAACCACCAATCCCAGGAGAGGCTTCTGAATATTTCCCCCCACTAAATCTTGTATTCAGAGTCACCAGGAATGTAACACAGTCAAGCACTGGATGGAACAATGCTTTACTCCCATAAAGAGACAGCAAGATCAGATTCCACAGTGGGTACAGGACCCAGAACCAGCAGGTCTTGCCCTGGAGTCCAATGAAGCACACTTCACTTACTTACACCCTTCCTGGGGTGCAGAAATTCCCTGTCCCCTTCCCATGGAGGAGAGATGTAGTGGTGGGGTTGACCAGATGCCACAGGGCCTTTGCACAAGCTTCAAGCAAAGACAAAAAAAGCCTTGTTTGAGCCTCAAATGGGGAAAGAGCCCCAGACAAGGTGATAAGCCTGACACAGGCTTGTTGTCTCTTCGTAAGGTCGTGTCCCAAACACAAAGCCCATTCTTACATGAAACTGGGAAGATGGTGTGCACCAGACTGCCTAACCATGTGAGGTGATGGATATGTTAATTAGCTTCGCTGTAGTGGTTGTTTCACAATATATATCAAAACATCATTTTTTATATCTTAAATATATATATAATTTTTATTTGTCAAAAAAGAAAATAGACAATCTTCACCTCCTAGCTCCTTCAGGGTCCACCCAAACCACAGAAAGCCACCTCACCCGAGGAGTTCTCTCCCCAGGATACTCCACTTCTGGAGGCTGAACAAGGTGTGAATAAGTGAAGTGCTCCCTCAAGATTGCCCACTGGGCCTCCTGAGGCTGCCTTCACACCCCACTCTGCTCCTTCCCCCTTCCTTTCATTACTGTGAATCTCTAATAAACACTTTCTTTTATCCCAAATCCCAACTCAGGGCCTGCTTCCAGAAAACCAAAAGTGTTTGGTTTGGAAATGATCTGAGAAAGTGCCATGGAGTTTGGGGGAAGAATCCTCACTGCCAACCTGGCAATGAGTAAAGGCAGCCACACAGCATGTTCATGGGGGCTGAATTGGGACTAGGGACTCCCGGAGGGAAATCCATTAGTAGGCGTGATGTGTGAAGCATCTGAAACATATGGAGGAAGCAATGCTGGGTGGCTGGTGCTAAGAGCCAATAATGGGCTGATGCGCTACAGAACGATGACAAGCTGGGATGAATAAAAGCCAGTCAAAACTCAGGCGTGAAAGCCAGAGGATCATTATGGTTGTCTGTGCAGAGCCTGAGATGAGGGTAAGACCAAATGAGACATTCGCTTCAGCCGAAAGTTAAAGGAGTGCCGGATACCAAAAGCCTCAGTAATCAGGAGTGGTCTTCTTTGCCACCTGCAAAACCTTTAAGCTGATTCCTTTGGAGATGAGGTAGGGAGGAAAACGAAGGAAGAGGTACCTGCTTAATATAGCTACTTGTGGATATTTTCATTTTGTGTGTCTATAAATGTTTTAAAACATGTTAACCTAGACAATGTGCTTCCTGTGTGGGTATGAAAGCTTCTGTCTACCCCAGTGGTTCCCAACGGGGAGACTTTGCTCCCAGGGGCCATTTCGTGGTGTCTGGAGATATTGTTGATTGTCACCATAGGGGGTGGCATCTGTTGTGTAGCCCAGAGATATCTCTAAACATGCCGTTGTACACAGGACAAATCCCCACATGCACTACTGAAGTGTCCAGTCTAAAAAGCCAGTAGGTTGGGAATTTTGAGTCCACACCCCAGGGAAGTTACCATTTGAAATAGACTCAAGAGAAATATACACTGAAGTACATTAATTATTACATAACAGACCCTAGTCAGGAGTCCAGGAGCTAGAAGTGAGCTCTAAGAATGTCAACCATCACTATGTGAATCCACTGGTGGACTCCATGGAATTCACGTTGTAAGAAGCATGTATTACAGACAGTGAGCAGGCACTTCTGTCCTTCCACATGTAGGCAGATGAAATCTGGTCATCCCCGAAGCCTGTGCTCATCAGGAAGCGCTCACAGCCCAGAGCCCCAGGTCAGCACATGTTTGTGGGGAATCTGTCACTTGATCCAACAAGTTCAGCTGGCTCTTGTTAGCTCTCCCTAATTAACCCCCTCTGGTAGTGCCAAACCCTTGAACCAACCCACTTCAAACAAGAGTCCATCTCCCTTTCTGCAAACACCCTCATCAATGACCATCTTTAGTTTGCCTCCCACTACGTGTGGTGCATGGACTAGAAACGGGGGGATGCTCAGGTTCTCTTCACCATCATATCATGGCATCTTCTGATGAAGCCAAATCTACCTATGGTGCTAATAGGTACTGAGTGAGACAAGTGAACTCGGCATATTGGGACCTTTGAAACAAGCAAGTTATTTCTGGTAGAAATCAGTATCTATCTTGGGACGGACTCTCTTTATGAACACTGAGATCTCCAAAAAGTTGATTCCTGCAGGCCACCTCATATTAGTTCTCTCCTATTTCTCTCATGGTAGAGTGACCAAAATTTCTGTCACTCCATGAAGGTTCCAGAGAGCTGCACATCTATAATGAGGCCTTCTTATAACTCTGCCACAGGGAATTTAATGCCTTTGCTCTCAGCAGTGTGCTATTTCGGTGGCAATTCGTGCCCACTTCAGGAGCAGAAAAAGATCGTGACTGGTACTTTCCAGCATTCAAGAATACCACTATTTGAGACTTCCCCCCCAAAACCCATATTTACACTAAACGACGCTTAAGTATAAAGTTTGAGTTCCTCCTAAGATCATTATTTTCTTGATTTCACCCTACCAATACACAAATTCATTATAGAAAAAAGGTACATTTTTTGTTTGCACACAGTCCTAGGAGATTTTAGACAGAGCCCCAAGTCTCTGAAGCTGACCTTGATGTCAAATCAAACACAATACTCCACCCTTGATTCCTCATAACTTCTGCTTCAGTAGGTAATTAAACGCCATACGACAGGTCTAGAGACCCCTTAATGCCTACCACAAACAGAGTAATATTTTTCTCTCAAGAGAGGAGAAAAAAAACTGAAAAGAATAATTTGGAACTGTTAGCTATTATTCTCAACTAAGCGACAGTTACATCTGTAACAGGTCTCAGAAAGTTAAATTGCACGTTATTATATTTTTACCACAAAACATGCATATTTACTTTATAAAGACTGCACGTTATTGAGGAAATTTGATGCTTACAGAGTTTCTCCAATGCTGTTTACTGTTGCTGTTTAAGAATGGAAAGCCGTCTGAAATCCACCTCTGATAAAGTAATAGAGCAATGTTTGGCTATCACCATGTTAGTGGTTTCTGTATTAAGAGGGGTCCTAACCTGTCCTTTTTTGAGGTAGGTGCCTGGTGATGGGCAAATTCCTGTGTCTACCCCTCTGCACAGACATTTGGAAAAGAAAGTCCACTGGAAAGGAAGAGGGCTAAACCCACCAAGAAGTAATGAATGCTATTTAATTCCATTTCTGCAAAGGGGAAGATTTTTTTTTTTAAGTCTCTTGACTTTTATGGATTCTCTGCCTTTTTTATTTAATTTAAAATAGTTAAAAATTAGGCTTGACTGGTGGTGGGTACTGGGGACACCTAAAGCGGGGAGCACTGGGTGTGGGGAATGGGGAATGAATCTTGAAACACTGGAAAAAAAAATTTAGTAACAATAAAAAAAATAATAAAAAAAATAAATAAATAAAAAAAAATTAGTCTTGATTAAAAAGAAGAAAATACGCTTTGGTTAAAAAAGAAATGTCTAATGGAGCTTCAAACCCATTCCAACTACTAAATAATCAAGCCTTAGGGAACCGGCAAAACCCTTCACCTGTGAAAGACATGAAATAATAAAATGATAAATACAAGGTAGTATATTTGTTTGGGGCCGAGGGTCCTTACCTGTCAACACTAGTACTTCATGCAAATATTATATCCACCGCAGTAACAAAACACCCATTCCTGGGGCGCCTGGGTGGCTCAGTTGGTTAGGCCACTGTCTTTAGCTCAGGTCATGATCCTGGAGCCCCGAGATCAAGTCCCACATCGGGATCCCAGCTCCGTGGGGAGTTGGTTTCTCCCTCTGACCTTCTCCCCTCTCATGCTCTTTCACTCACTCTATCTCAAATAAATAAATAAAATCTTAAAGAAAAAAACCACCCATTCCCAACATCCACAAGTGCCACATTTCCTTACTTCCTTCGCCATAGCCCTTGCTGATTAAAAAAAAAAAACAAAAACCGTACAAGTGGAAACAGGGCCGACAGCCACATGGGCGGGGGCTCCTTCCGGGTCCACAGCAAGGCTGTGCAGAGCCAGAGTGTGCTCGTGGCCAGGGGCGGAGCATCCAGGTGAACAGAACAGAGACGGCGTTCTGGCGTGGTGGCGGCCTGCGTGCTGGCGGCGTGCGTGCTGGTGGCGTGGTGCGTGCTGACGGTGCGCTGGCGGCGTGCTCACGCACTCGGCCACAGGGTTTCCCAAGCCCTCACTCCCCGGACCCTAAGCTGGTGTTTGAAAAGGAGCCTGGGAACAAAGTGAACCTGTTGGAGTTCAAGGGCAAGAGAAGTGTGCTGCACAGAGACCCTGAAGTATTTCTTCTCTGAGGGAGGACCCTCCTCTCCTGTCAGGTTTGTGGAGCAGGGGTTGGGGGGGAGGGCTCTAAAGGCTGGGGGCTCTGGGGAGGCGCACAGCCTGTCTGTGGTTAAAGAAGTCTTTGGGTGAAGAGTGGGACGAGTCCATAACATGGAATTCAGGGGTCAGCTCCAGGCTGATTCCCTGAGTGGGGCCTTCGGGAAGGAGACCATTTTGTGACAAGATGATTCATTTCGTTGGTGTCGGTGTTTGGGAATGGACGGGGCTGACGGTTCCACGTGGTGCTGGAGGACGGCTTAGAACAGTTCCTGAATGTGGAGCCAGGTGGCACAGGCCTAGTTGGCAGCCTGGCTTCCAGCATCATCTGGCAGCTCTGAGTACTGAGGCCCAGAGTTACTCCTTCCCTGTTAACCTGCCCTGGGCAGAGGGCCCCAACCCAACCTCAGCTGGGACACACAGTTAGAACCGCAGCCAAATTACTACAATAAGCACTTCTGGTTTAAAAAAAAAAAAAAAAGGTTTGGAAGCAGTTTTTTGCCTCTAATTAAAATGGACTCGATGGCCTAACATGGGATTAGTAGGAAGAAAGAGAGACAAAGGTCATCTATGAATGCAGGACAATAATTGTGTTAGTCTTAAACACTTAGAAACGCTTAGATGTCTAGTAAACGTATCCTAGCTAGCTACCAATCTCTGGCATATCCATCATGGGGAAGCACGGTGATGAACACAAGTTGTCATCGAACAATTGTTGTCAGGAGAGGATCAGCAGCAGCTGTTGGAATCCGCCAACAAAGTCTGGTTGCATGAGAAAGCTGTTCCAGGCAGAATGAACAAAGTTTGTAAGTAAAATGGTTCTGAGCTCTGAAGTTGCACAAGAACTGAACAGGTTACCCAGGTGGTTGGACAGGACGATTTCACATCCCAAGAACGTGGCAGGGAGGACTTCAGTAAAACTCTGAAGGAAGCCACTGAGCGTCAAGAAATTTTTTTTCAGTGGTCTGGGCAAGGTTTAAGAAGAACCTTGGAGATCGGTCTTTATAGACGTTGGCTTTTCTATATTGGCTCTTATGAGCAGCTGCTTTTGTCTTAGGTATGTTATAGGTGAATACGATGATGACTGAACTATTTCTAAATAAATACTTCTGAGTTGCAGAATTGTCTTTCCTCCATATGATCATAATATTGGCCTTTTGTAATAGAGTTGGCTATAAAGGGCAAGGACTATTGAATTTGTTAATTTCTTTTGTTATCTGAATCTGAAGCTAGAAGTTACTGTCCCCAAGTATTTAGTGGTAACTTGGTAACAGTCACATAAAAAACAAGAGTTGAAGGGAAAGTAATTTTTCCACTGAATTATCCTTATTAAAAGGGTGCCTCTGAGAAATGGTGACATGCTGTGCAGATCTTCCCCCAGGACTGAAAGTCTCATTCTCTAGGCTGCTGGGAGAGCCCAATGATAATTTGTAGCTGTCAGCTCTTGCGAAGACTGCCTCAGCCAAGATCAGTCCCATTTTTGACTGATCAAGGAGCAGGCATGGAGGTTCCTTCAAGAGACCTAGTTCCCTTGTCCCAACTCTGGACAGTTCTAAGGAGCCAACCCCTAACTGCAGAACTCTCGGGAAATCGGTAGAGACCTTTGCTGGAACCTCTCTCCAGTCCTCCTTCCTTTCCCACCATTTCTTAAGTATAGATCTCAAGAGAATTCCTTGCTATCCCGAATGGTAATCTGGGCTTGAGTTGGCTTCGCAGGGACCACAGCCTGTGATGCTTTGTGCCCAGTATAGTTCATCACACAAAGGTGAGGTTTGGGAGCAGCAGAAAACTCACCCAACATGTTTCCTTTACAAGGATCACAGTCCTGGGATGACAAAGGTTGAATGACTGAAAACATTTGCCTCATGTATTTTGTCCATTTTTATGGCTGTTGGAAGCAGGAAGGGAAGTTTGATATTGGTGATACTATCATGGGGGAAATGGAGTGTGAAGTCACTTTTCTGTTATAAACAAAGTTAAAGTGACTCGAGTCAGGCATAAAGTGGATCAGTGACATCTACATTTCTGATTGAATAATAGAGATTGTGTTCCTAAGTAATACTTCAGAGAAAATGAAATTACTGAGGAAAGCCAATGCCATTCAGGACACACAAGGATTCTGTGCCTGATTAGCTGAGTTATGGGGATCTGCGGAAGTGCTTCCAGTTTTAAAATCTCGGTAGGGATGTCTACATAGGGACAGGTAACCCTCTGATGATGACATGTAATTAGACTTAGATTTTTCGTCCTGCCCTTCTTCCCGAGTAGGCTCTTGTAAAACAACCTCTTGTGTTCTGAGTTATTTTCCTTTATTGACTTCCATACTGGCTTTGCTCCATCTGTTAGGTCCCTGCATCTACTATATAAAGATACCCTGTATATTTATTTAAAGCCCTGTCATTAAGATCCATGTTGTCGCTACTCTAACCTCCCCAAACTGGATGCTTATATTCCTGTCTTATTTTCCCTCTGAATCAATATATACATCTCTAGTACAAGGAGGAGAATATTTCTTGTCTCTGAAAATGGGAGATATCCTGTATCTTCCCAATTGTGGAAACTACAATATCTAAAATTATCTTCCAGAAAACCCATACACATTTATGGTACACCTGAATAAAGGAAAAAGGAAAATAACATTTAGTAATTGTGTTCCATATTAAGATAAAGTCTATTGGTTGAATTGTCTTTTTAATGCATTCCTTTAAGAAACTCAAATAGTGGGGCGCCTGGGTGGCTCAGTTGGTTAAGCAACTGCTTTCGGCTCAGGTCATGATCCTGGAGACCCGGGATCGAGTCCCACATCAGGCTCCCTGCTCGGCGGGAAGCCTGCTTCTCCCTCTCTCAGTCCCTCTGCTTGTGTTCCCTCTCTAGCTGTGTTTCACTCTGTCAAATAAATAAATAAAATCTTTAAAAAAAA